>JARJDS010002915.1:0-20616 GCA_030264155.1 Atheta pasadenae
TAGCAAGTTTTTAAGATTAATATCAACACATTTAATTTGTTAATTAATAAGTTTTGGCTAATTTCCCAAGAAATGTCCAACTAAAAACACAGTAATTTTTATCAAGTTTTTAACAGTTGCGACCACGTGCGATTGTAGTGTGTTATTGGTGTAGGGATAGTTGGTTTGTTACTAGATTTAGTTTGTTTTTTCACGTCGGGATTACATTCATACAAGTGCGACAGAGAACTATCTAAATTTTGTTTCTGTTGCAGTCAGTTGCAATAAACAAATGTGTTTTGTTTTTCTATAGCAAGAAAAAGAAACATTTCACGTTACGACCAAAAAATCAATAACCTAACTTTCAAATAGTTTTTAAAATTCAAATATTTTGTAAATAAATTAAGCAATTTAAGTTCTGTTTTCAGCTTTTACCAGCATAAACTTTGAAATACAAAAACCAACAAAACATTTTTCAATTACATAATATTTTACGTTACAAATCAAAGCATTTGTGCAAGCAATCGATTTTCTTCACTTTACAATAAAATAAAAAACAAATCACCACGTTGTTTAAAACTCAGTCAAGTAATAATAAAAAAAAAACAAACACAAAAGCTCCCACGATTCTCTGATTTCATCAGCGCAAATGTGGGCGTTGTTATTCATCATATCACAAACCCAACCGGATGTCACTAAATAAAAAAATTCATTACATTAACATTTCATTATTTATTATTACATTTTATTGTCATTCACGTAGTCTTAAATACAGATCACATCTTGTGTTAAATTCGCATTGAAATATTGTGCAAGTGCGACTAAAATTATTAAAAGCAGTGTTAGAAGTGTTAGAAGAGGGGTGAGTTGTGACCTGCAAACCGCAGCACCCTCAAATGATGCCCCATCGTCTGGCGCTAATTGACACCATGGTGGCGGCGACGGCGGCTATGTTGCTCCTACTTCTATTGTGTGCCCATGCGATCGAAGCTCGTCGCGTGCACAATGCAGGTACGCAAATTCAAATTAGATTTCGCAGCATTCAAATTTGCTCAGCCGCCTGAATGACCACCAGGCCATTTATGAAATAAGCGTATGCTTGAATAGATTAATTTAATTGGCATCATGTTTGTCGACGTCTGCGTTTGTGCTTTTAATTAAAAATAAAATAACTAATTGGGTACAAAAAGTTTTTTTTATTATAAAGAAAAGTAATGTGGGTGGTTTTTCACAAAGATCAGATTTTTTTTGGTAATTGTTTCTTTTGTTATGGAATGACACAAAGATAAAGCTTTGTTTTTAGCAAAAAAAAATTATAGGGGTTGAGGGGTTGAGGGGGTTGGGGGTTGAAGGGGTAGTTTATTTATTTTTGCTTTAATAATGATTTTTAATGATAAACAAAATAAATTATTAAATTAAAAATTATTACAACCTGTTTTTGTAATAATAACAATAACCAGTATAATATTTTTAATTAGCGTAATGCACAACAACCCTTAACTTTCTCGCGCTTGATTAAATTTAATTGCAACACTGAGTGCATGAGCGTATGGAAGCACGCTCGCATAAAATAGAAAATCGATTCTCAACCCCCGTAAAACAAAAAAAAACAAAAAACAAAAAACAAAACAAAATCAACAACACTTGTTTAGATTAAAACAAAAAAAAACAACGTTTGTTTAAGGACAAGACGAACTTATAAACCGACCAAAAACAAACGAAGCCATCGACATTTTAAATCCAAGCGATTATAAAAAATCCAGGACATCCAGGACATTCAGGACTAAACGATACACTGGAATTTTAAGCAAAAGATTTAAAGTAATTTTAAATACAATTACAACATATAAAATTTTAAATGTTTCTTTTTTGTTTGCTAGTTGAATCGCAGATATCAGGAATGTGTTGGTCCTGGTGAAGTCCAAGGTCATTGTAAGCACGTGGTCTACTGTCCCATGGACGTGGTCGGCATCAGTGGCAGATCAACCCTGGATTATCTCTGCATTATTGAGAAAATGTACGTGGAATATTTTATTATAGAAATAAAATAAAGAGTAAAGTAAAAAAATTATGTGTAAGTTGGTCGTTTGGCGCGTTAGTAATAAAAATGAGAATACGGATGCTGCAAATGTGCACCAGTGTGAAAGGAGCAAATTGCAAATGGGATCTTCGTATTCCAAGCACGGGAGAGCAGGTCATGCACATGCACTTTACAAAGCAGTTCACTGGTCGATTGAGTGCCAACACAGTAAGCACAACCAGGATCAGGATAGAGATCCTGGGAAATCTCCAAGGAATTCCAAGTCGTTGCGAATAAAAAATAACCTTAAAAATAACCTTAAAAATATTTAAGGTTAGAATTGTTCATTCTAGAAGTGGTTTATGAATAGTTAGGGTGGTTTTACCCCTTAACTATGTATTTTTGTATTTTAATGATCTTAATAGCCGTGACAATAATGACAAGTACTATAGTGAATTGTAAATTTTTGGATGAAGAATTAGGGGTTGGTTTGGAGAATTGGATGTTGTGGGGTAATGGTTATGGCCTAATTTGGTAATTTCTCATTCGTATTTTGGCATTGTAGGCACGTCGGCGTGTGCTGCCCTGATGACATTCTGCTGCGGAGTTTAACCGGCGCGCAGGTTATAATGGACCTGCCGGCTTCCGGCGACGAATACGAGGAAGTGGATGAAAATACAGGTATTCACATAAAAACACTCATAAACCAGAAAAACAAAAAACACATTTTTGGGCTGCGCTATTAAATAAATAACAAAATATCATAAAACAAAAATTCTAGATTTATCTACATTTATTTATTTACAAAACAAATAATCGTAAATTTTTATAAATAATAATTGTTTTGTGTTGTTCTGCAGGATGTGGATTGACAACCCTTGCACGTCCTGCAAGCGGTCAACGAACAAATCGCGCCAAACGTTGGCCATGGCTGGCGGCACTGTTTCAACCCTCGATGCAAAAGCAACAATTTTGTGGCGGCGCATTAATTACCGACGTACACGTTTTAACTGCTGCACATTGTTTTGATAGGTTATTTGTTTGTTGTTTTTTTTTGTGATACTTCATCAATTGTTTTTTTTTTGTGTATTGTAGTATTAGAAAGGAAGATATCCGTGTACGTTTGGGTGAATATGATTTCCGTCGGCAGGACGAAACGCGATCGAGGGATTTTACAGTCCGGGAAATTGTCAAGCACGAGGAATACAATCAACCCACTTACGATAATGATATTGCGATTATTACGTTGGATAGGTCCGCCACGTTCAATTCTTACATGTGGCCTATTTGTCTGCCGCCCCTGAATCGGTCGTACGAGGGTGAAATGGTTACAGTGGCGGGTTGGGGGCAGCAGTATTATACTGGGCCTGCAAGTGAAGTCTTGTTGGAAGTGACCTTTCCGGTATGGCCGCAGAAAAGATGTGTCGATGCGTTCGCACAACGCATTGCTGATACTAATTTGTGTGCGGCGGCGTATGAGGGTGGGAAAGATTCATGTTTGGTAAATATACAACAATAACATATAATTATTTACTATAAATTTTAATTTTTTTAAACAAAAATTTAATTTAATAAATAAATAAACAAAAATTAAAATTTTTCTAGAATAAAATTTTTAAAAATTAAAAAAAAAACTTTAAAAAATTATATCACAAAAACTACACCATGTAGAATATTCTAGTTTTTTGCATTTGAAAGATAATTTAATTGAGTATCTAATAAAATTTTTATAAAACTCCAATCTTTAAAATTAAACCCGCTACAGATGTTTTTTTTAACCACTACACAAAAAAACATATTTTTTCTTTAAGCAATTAAAAAAAATACTAATTTAATTAATAACTAATCAACTTTTAGTTAAAATTAAACAATAACTAATTAAGAATTTAAAAAAATTTATTACAATAATTTTTATTGATTATAACAAAAGATATTAACATTAATATGTCAAAAAACATATAAAAATAAAATAACAACACAAAAAATTTTTAAATTTAAATTTATAATTAAAAAAAATTAATAATAACAAATACTTACCTTTGTTCTTAAAGTTTATAAATTAAATTTGTTGCTTAATAAAACCAACCTTTAAATTGTTGATTTTAGGGTGACTCAGGTGGTCCTCTCGCATACCAATTAGAGAACGGCCGCTGGGTAACAATTGGAATAGTATCCTGGGGTATAGGATGTGGCAATAAGGACCAACCAGGAATCTACACACGTGTAGATAAATATATTCCATGGATTGTTAAACATACAATTGTCAATTAAATTAAAATCAATAATAATAATACTTTAATAATTACTTAAAAATATTAAGGTTAAGGGGTAAAACCATTTTAAAAACAACGAAAAAAAACAAAACAAAACAATGCTTGTCAACATAGATATAATTTTAATGCTCAAATATTTTATATATATTTTTTATACAGTATATAAATAACATAAATATGTAACAAATATATAACATACATAGACTCATAACATAGATATAACACTTTAATAATTATTCATATCAACAAAATGATTTATTCATTTAAACGTTTCAATATTTTAAAATTAATTAACATTTGAATAAAAAAAACACATACTAGGTGCATTTGTTTAAAAAAAATTAATTAATAATTTAATTCAAGCGTTGTGAAACAAAACAATAAACAAGAACAAATAAAATTACATTTAATTTTTAATTTTTATTTCTTTGTTTTTTATTAAAAAAAAACAAAGCAAATAAAAAAAAAACAAAGAATAAAACAAAAAAACAAAACAAGTTTAGTTATTCAAAACAAATGTTGTTTTGTTGCTTTTGAACAGTAAATAAAACAAAACATTGTTTTGTTTTACGTCCAAAATATTTTATTCTACATGTTGATCCTTTATTCCTTCTAAAACCTTCTTGAACCGTATCGCGTCCTGATTTTCTTTTCATAAATAAATCGTTTGATTTATGCATCCTTGTTTGCTTCATCGAGGACTAAAAAACAATTCCTTGGTCCTTTTTGTATATATTTTTGTGTTTTAGTGTTTCTTGTTTTGTCCTTTTAGTTTACTACCCCTAGACTACCGACTACCTGGCTCAGCATCACATTATCGTTTCCTGTCATGTCATAGAGAGTCAAAGTGAATTTTATTATTCACAACTTCATCTTTTTTGTCATTATTTATTACGTTTACTGATTAATATTAATAATCATAATACAAAACAGGATGTTATGTTCTTTGTTGATTTTAATATGAATGATAATCATAATTTCATAATAAATTTCACATTAAGGGGTAAAACCGTTAATAAAATTAAGGGGTAAATAAAAAAATTGAGTTTTATAAAACCGAGACCAGGTTATATATATATTGTTGTAACAATAACTTGTTCAACTCTTAAATTAGTTTCACCCCATATTACATCAATTTGTGGTTAAAATATTATTGTAGTTTTTTATCTAATACCACCTTAATTTATGTTGTTGTTGTTAACGTTAATGTTACATAATCCTTAACTAGATCAGTAATCTTTTTTTAATTTCTGAATAGTTAGGAATAAGGATTAGTAATTTATTTTATTTACTGGTCCACTGAAATGAGTCCTTGCTTCTTGTTCATTCCATTATATTTATTATTTATATATTTTTTGGGGGGTATATAGTTCTAAGGTTGTTTCAGGACTAGTTATGAGTGACAAGGAGTAGACATAAATAATTCTGTTTGTATTTCGAAACTTTTGGATCGATTAACGGTGATGGTGATGGCGATGACGATGATGACGAAGGTCGATCAAATTGACTTTTAATTCATGGTCAAGGAACCACCACGCTTAATGTAAAAAAATAACATTTCAACATGATTCTAGTTTACCCGTTCAGAATTTCAAGTTTCAAGGTGAAAGAAAGTAAATAAAAGTAAATGAAAGTTCTTTTGTTTTTTTTCTAGCCAAAAAAAAAAGTTTTAGGTAATTACTTACGTGTTTTTTGTTTTGGATATTGTTAAGGGTAATTTATATAAGGGTGAAACTAGCAATGACATAAACAGTAATTTTTTATGTTAAATTTTGTCAATTTTTTTGATTTGCATTTAACGTTAAACTTTATCATTGTTTTGTTATATACAGTTAGAATTTTCAAAAAGTAATTTTTTTTTTATTTTCTTTTCTTAATGTACATCTATTGAAGAATACACACAAAAAATTTCATGTTGTTCCTGTGAATATTTTCGACGTTACAAGCAAATTTGACCCAAACAATTACATAACATCTAATGTGAATTCCAAACTTCAAACGCTTTTATCTCAAAATGGTGGTTTCAAAGTCAATGACCAACATTACTCGAAAACGGCTGAACCGATTAGTCTCAAATTTTAACACGAGTTTCTTAAATATATTTTTTAGTAATTAATCAAAGATTTTTTTTTTGTGATGAATAGTTTTTTTTTATAAACAATTTTACGTCGAAATTTTGGTGAAAAATCGATTTTTTTTGAAAGACTACCATTTTGTCAAAAAAATTTTATGTTGCTTATTTCTTCGATTAATTACTAGATTGGACATTAATTTAACGAAATCTGTTTTGGTTTTGAATATCAGATGAACCAGTTTAGAGATATAATGGTTTTCGCAAAACCTGTTTTTTGAGTAGACCTCCAGGAGATGAGCTGTAGCTCTTTTCCCAATAAATATTTTTACTAATAATAAATTTTAAAATATAGTTAAAAGATACCATAATATGTATAGAAAATGTTTGGATCAATAAATTTAAAAGTTTTCCCAGAAAAAAATCTGAAAAATTCACTTATTTTAAACCTTCTAACTGTATATAACCTCTAAATTTCTCATCATCATGATCATCAAATAAATATTATATTTCATATTAATCATTGTTATCATCTTAATAATAATCACAATCGGCGTTTGTAACCATATATAGATATTATATTTGTACACGACAATCCTAAAATTAATTTATAAATATGTTCTTTCCTTAAAAACTACACATTCATAACTTGTGGGTCCCAATACATCAAATCCTATCCGGGTTGGTCCTAATCTAAGTTGACACTAACTGCCAACAAATTGAGTCTTGTGACGCCCACATCTCATCACTTCCGCGTCACATTGGCACCGTCGGATCCAAGCAACAACGAAAAAACAACGACACGTGCGCAATTTGTGTAATGGCGTCTAATCGCTACTTACCTCCCATGGTGGCGGATTCAAATTAACTTAAACCGAAGGCTTCGCATTCAACAACGGCACCACCTCGGCGTCAACATGACTCTGAGTTCTCTCAGCCAACAGCAAATCTTGTTTGGACGAAGACGTGCCATTTCTCTGCTTCAACGGTGATTTTGTTTTCGGTTTATCTTTTACCTTGCTTTTATCCCGCTCGGAAATAACACTTATCGTATTAACACCGGTAGTTTTCAATGGCGTCGTACCATTGGTCCGTACGATTTTCTTCTCAGTCATAGGTGGCGTTGGTGTTGCTACTTCCTTGATCAACCAGTACGTCGTCATCTTGCCCTTGCCCTGCACACACACACATACAAAGTATAAATAATTCAAGCCACGTCACCTGGGGGTGTGTGATTTAATCCCTATACCTTGATATCGATCTCTCCTCGACACTCCAGCTGGAAACACGCCGGCGACGATTCGTCCAGCACTTTTTTCGTGTCGGCGCTCACGTGGATCTTTAACGGCTGCCCATTCGACTCCATTCTCGACGCTGTATTCACCGTATCCCCAAAGAGGCAATACCGTGGCATCTTTAAACCAACAACACCCGCCACGCATGATCCCGTATGCATTCCAATGCGTAGTTTCAACGCATCATTGGGCCGATGACGAATCTTAAATTCTTTTACAGTTTCCATTAGTTTTAAGGACATGCGGGCTATTTCGGACGCGTGCCGACTTCCATTACGTTCCGGAAGACCGGAAACTACAAGATAAGCATCTCCAATTGTTTCTACCTAATGGAAACCAAAATTAAAAATTTTACATTCAAATTTTTGAGGTTAAATTTAAATTTTACCTTATAAACATTAAAATCCCCAATAACTTCATCGAAAGTAGTGTAGAGATCATTCAAAAGATCAACGACTTCTAAGGGTGTGCTAGCAGCTGATAGTTTCGTAAATTCCACAATGTCGGTAAAACAGATCGTGACTTGATCGAACGTTTCAGCTATGACTGTATCTCCGCTAATCAATTGCGACGCCACCGTTTTCGGCAGCAACTGATAGAGTAAATCCTCGCATTTTTTCTTTTCGCTCAAAAAGTCATTGGTTCTATCCATTACTAACGCTTCTAGGTTATTGGCGTACAATTCCATACGATTTAAGAGGTTATCTACTAAGTTACCCTTGTTATTCCTGTCAAAAACGAACATAACCTCAATTCACTTCTACTTAACTTAAAAATTCAGTTTGAGGTTAGAAATCAATAAGAAATAACAATACCTGTTTAGTTCCCGAATCATATTTTTGAGTTTACCAAAATCAGGCCGTTGTTCTGCATCCTCCGCCCAGCATTCTTTCATAAGATCTGTCAGTTTGTTATCTTTGTCTTCAGGAGCTAAATGTGGCCTCAAAGGATCTTTATTAGGATCCGGTTTTGTAACACTCTCAACAATTTCTATAAAAACAAAACATTAAAATTTTAACTATTTGACTATAGATGGCGTTACTTGAAATTTTTTTTATGTTTCAAAATAAATAAAATATAGTAAAAAGTTAAATTAGTAAATTTTACGATGCGAGTCGTTGGCGCACGGCATTAATGATTTCTGCACGGCATTATTAACGCCTGGCGTCGTCCGCTGGAGACGGCGAATGCCCCCACGGCGATAATTCAACGCGTATGTATTCTGAAATGAACCTACCACCGTATAACCCGTATAACCTCCAATTTAAAACATAACCTAACTTATCCGCTACGTGCCTCCTAACACATTGACATTTTAATTCATCGTTGTTGTGTTTTTTTAACGTTTTGTTTATTTTGTCTTTGTTTGATTTGCGCAGGGTTAGTAGGTGAACAATGTAATGAATTCGGTTTTGTACTTTGCACACTTTTTTGTGAATTGCGTATGTATCGCAACGTGGAGAATTTAACGCTTTGCATAAATCGATTTTTTGTGCCTTTGACGGTCTCCTGACTCACTACCAGGATGCGAAACGAAAGGATATAGCGACGAAAGGGTCAGGATTGGATTATGTCCTTGAAAAAAATCATTTCACAGATGCGACATGAATAAAACACGAAAATTTGTTTGATTTGAAATGAAGGTAATAATTTTTAATAAAAACTTAATAAAAACGTTGAAGTAAATAAAATATTTTAATTACAACAACGTATAATTAATTTCTGTCTTTATTTTCTGTTTTTTTTTAAGGTTTTATCGTGTAATTTATTTGTTTTGTAGAGAAAATTACATTTCTACTCATAAAACAACTAAGAATGACCATACTAAAGACTAACATTTGTTGTTTTAGCCTTAAACAGGTATAAAACGTCATTTATTATATTTTTCATGACATAACCAAGTTTCTGTTTCCTTTCAACTTACACCGTCGATTTAAACGACAATAAAACTTAAGAGGCGTGCATTGTTTTATTGATTCTTACTGTTTCAGTTGTTTTCTTTTGTAATTTGTTTTGTTTCACCATAAAACTTTTCTTGTTTTTGTTTTTGTTTGTGTTTGTGTTTTTAATGCACTTCAATTTAGTTTGATGTCATTTTTACGTCGACAATTAACGAGAATAAAAACAGATTCCTGTTTCCGGATGTTGGAAAATTGGAAAATGTGGACACATGATAAAAACAAGCTGAAAAAAGACAGCGACCCGCGTGTGCACACGTGTACTTTGTGCAAAATTCGCGTGCACGAGTTTTTTAATGACGCGAAAAGTACAGCAAAGCAAAAGTTGTGATAAAAAACGAATATTGGGTTGAAGAGGATTGTAGTGATATCAGGCAGGATGCTTTCAGCGTGTTTGTCGTTCTTCTTTTTTTTTTATTTCAGCTTAACAACGAACGTGATCGTTGCCGAGACACGTGCGAGCCATTTTAAACACTAGATTTTTTTTAGATACGTTTTTGTTTGAATAAGACACTATTTTATTTTTATCTTTTTGTTAAACATTGAAAACAATGTTTTTTTACATTTTTTTAATTTTCAAAATGTTGTTTTTGATGTTTCGAAAGTTGTCAATTTTCAAAAAATAAATTTTTTTTTATTTTATTTTCTTAATGTTCATCAATTGAAAAATACACACAAAAAATTGCACATTGTTCCTGTGAATATTTTCGACGTTACAACCAAATTTGACACAAGCAATTACATAACATCTAATGTGAATTCCAAACTTCAAACGCGTTTATCTCAAAATGGTGGTTTCAAAGTCAATGACCAACATTACTCGAAAACGGCTAATCCGATTAGTCTCAAATTTTAACACGAGTTTCTTAAATATATTTTTTAGTTATTAATCGAAGATTTTTTTTCTGTGATGAATAGTTTTTTTTATATAAACAATTTTACGTCGAAATTTTGGTGAAAACCGATTTTTTTTGAAAGCCCGCCATTTTGTCAAAAAATTTTATGTTGCTTATTGCTTCGGTTAATTACTAGATTGGACATTACTTTAACGAAATCAGTTTTGGTTTTGAATATCAGATGAACCAGTTCAGAGATATAGTGGTTTCCGCAAAACGTGTTTTTTGAGTAGAGCTCCAGGAGATGAGCTGTAACTCTTTTCCTTATAAATATTTTTACTAGTACTAAATTTTAAAATATAGTTAAAAGATACCATAATATGTGTAGAAAATGTTTGGATCAATAAATTAACTTTTAAATTTCCCAGAAAAAATTCTGAAAAATTCACTTTTTTCGGCCTTAGTTAGGGGGATATAACCCCTTAATCAAAATGTAGCCCACATCTGTATTATGCTCATATTTAATCTAAATTTAATTTATAAGTTTAATGTCCGCGGTTAACATCCAAAAACCGGAAGTTGAATAATATCCCTCGTAAAGCAACTACAAACGCGGTTTGTTACTCAACGCAACAACATTAATTTTTCACCAGTTTTCCCAAGCTGTAGTCCCACTTTTACACACGAAAATGTTTAAATGAATAGCTCCCCAAGCTCTCAAAGACTAAACAAACCATCACGATCCGCAAACACAAAAATTCAACAAAAAAAGAAAGTAAAACAGAACAGAAAGATAAACAATTAAAAAAGAAATTAAAAATTAACTTAATTACAAAGTAGTAGACGTAATGAATTTTTAATTTTTACTTCTTATACTTCTTTTCGTTATTTATTTGTTAATACATTTTTTTTTGTTAAAGGAAAACAACGTGAAAAATTCATTTATTCCACAAATTCACAACTTCCGAGTATTATTGTAATTTTCATCTGAATTTTCATCATCAGAATGTTACGAATGAGTATATCAACAAGAGCATTGTATGGTGCATTAACCGATCGATAGTTATGTTGATTTTTTTTGTGTTGTGTGTTGTCACGTGGTTCAGAGCACAGCAAAACGAACGAGCGAACAAACGTACGCCTGAAAATGGTTATCGCGTTTAACGATTCAATATTTGCATTTGCCAATCAAGCAATTCGAGTCAATCACAATATGTACTCAGGTTTTCACAACAGAAAAGAAATTAAGGGGTAAAACCACTTTGAATGCAGCAAAATCACCGTAAATAGAGCGCGTCAATAAAAATAATATTTCTTTAAAAACGCCGCCACATTAGATTAAGATTTCTCGACTTGTATAAGTCATAGAATAAAAATTTAAAATTTGTTGTTATTTATAAACAAGTAGCTTTAAGTTTACCGAATATTTAGTTTTTAAATTAATTTTTGTGGAAACTGTGCGTATTTTCACAAACAAATCAATTTTTTGGCGTTTAAATAGGTTTTTATTGTTTATAAAAAAAGTATACATTTAATCAAAAAACTATTTTGTACTATTAAAGATAATAATATTGTTGAACTACAATAAAAATTTCAAATGAATCTATGCAATAGTTTTCAAGAAATTTAATGTCAAAATTTAAAAAAAGTTATTTCGAAAAAAACGCGTTTAAAGTTTTCCTATTTTTTCCAAAAAAAATCAATAACATATATTTTTTATGACTTTAAAGTGTCGTTTAAATAAAAATAAGAACAACGTGATTTTTATAATCTTAGTGTAGTTTTACCCCTTAATTTTTTTAGTCTTAATTTCTGCAGTTAAAATTTTTAGGTTAAATTACTTGTAAAACTTGTTGAAATTAAATTAATTAAATTGATTAAAGTCATTAAACAACAAAAATATCACCTTTCAATACCTGAACACACAAAAACGTTAATTAGTGCGTTGAAAGATTGATTTCACTCGTGATGAAACTTGGTAGGAGTGCGAGTTTTGGTTCTACATCATTTCATTATTTCGTGAGTAAACTTTTGTTTTGACAAAATCGAGTTGGGTGAGCTAATTAACGCGTTAACTGCAGAGTGGAGGACGTCGAAAACTCGACCTGTGTCAAAACTCGCCCTCTAACAAATCAGCAATTAATTAAGCTCTGTGAGAAATTAGTGTTTGAGCATCTCGGCGTGTTGTCATTAATTTATTTTATAAATAAACTTGCTCGTCAATGAGTAAATTCGTAATCAGTAATTTGTCATCAAATTAAAATTTATAATTAGTTACCAAAAAGGTTTATTTATAATGTTTTTTTTTAATTTGTTTAAAATTTTTTAGAAGCAATAAAAAAAAACACGTTTTAGTAATTTGGATATAACTTTTTTTAATTTTAACGGATTTTAGGGGTAGTAATTTTTTCTGGTAGCCAAAAAGATATACTTTAACTTATAATAAACGTCAATTATTGTTACAACCCCTAAGTATTTTATTTTAACTGTCAAAGTCATTTTTCTAATTTAAATATTTTTTTTGTACGTGTTTCAAAGACGTCTTTAACAATTTAAAATATCTTACCTATTATTTATTGTATTTTATTGTTGTTATTTTTCTTTGTTAGTTAAAGAGTTGTTATATAACGTAAAACTAATTGTAATTTAAAAATCATCCCCAAACTATTTTATTTTTAATGTTAAAATACAGAAATTTTGAAAATATTTTACCTTCTAATACACGTCTCGGAAAATCTACAGAATTTTCTTTTCATTCAACTACATTTTCACGTTCTTATTTTTTTATTATACCCAAAGAGTGGTTCTTTAATGTATATTTAAATTTAACCCTTAAAACATTTCCAAAATATTTTATTTAGCTACCTAAATTTTATAAATTTTTTAAATATTTTTTTTTAAAAAACACGTCTTGGAAAATTGTCTATATTTCTGTTCCAATCTACCCAAAATGTACATTATTATTTTTATTATATACCCAATAAGTTACTCTATAACCTCCAATCAAACTTAACTCTTAAAACACCCTCCAAATATTTTATTTTATTTTTTAAAACCGAGCAATATATTCAATTTTTTTTCATATTCAACGACAAAATCGCGTGTCAAAACATATGCGTGATGTACACACAAAATTCTCCATAAAAAATAAAAATAATGAATGAATAAATGACTAAACATACTACGAATTGTATTATGTTGATTTATGTTGATTAATCTGTTTGATTTTTGCTCAAAAGAAAAAAATTACTGAACTCCAAAACAAAAACGTGTACACAATTGTAAATATTCCGTTAAATAATTAATTACTCATTTGTCTGTAGCGATCCTCAAGAAACGAATTGCAATAGTCACAGTTGAGGGTACAATGCGGCCGTCGGATCTCAAGCAGTGGGCTGACAGCTCGTCGTGGCGAAGTAGAAGTACCAACTTCACGCCCGGCGCCTCCACCAGCGTTTTCCGTCGGAAGCGATAGAGACATTTTTTTTTATTTCAACAAAACTATTTCCGCAAAAAAATTTAATCCAGTATAAATCCAAATCTAATATAAACGCGTTTTATATTAAATTATAATTAAAGCTTGTAATTAATGAAATTTTGTTCACAAAAAACGAAATTTTTGTAAAGATTTGAGGATAACGAACGCAAACAAAATACGCGCAGCGTGCGCGAGTATTGTGACACGTGTTCACGCGACGCTCTCGCCGTTCGTACTGATTTGCAATCGATGGCAGAGCGCTGTCGGCTTTCTGCCCGGCGCCTTCACCTCCAGCGCCCGGCTCCTCCACGCGCCTACTACTAACAGTCTCATACACATAATTTTTTCCGTAAATTTAAAAATTATAATAAAAACTAATATATTAATTAATTTCTTAACTTTAGTAATTTATTTTATTACGCAATCCGAAAATTATTCACTTTGTAATGAAAATAATTAAACTTTTAACTCAATTTAACCTTTGGATCTTAAAACCCTCAACTGTAATCATCCCACAGGGTGGTAGACGGTCATCTTACACCACAGTATTAATTAAAACCCTCAACTTCTTGCGCGTTATATCCTTAATCTAATTGCAAACAATTCACAATTTTTTTTATAAACAAAACTTTTATTAATTAATTATGTGATTATTAACTTTTATTAGTTTTAATTGTTTAACTTCCAAACTATAATTATTATTTTTTGTTTTATGTTTTATTTATTCCACACAAAGTATAACCAAGAAAAAAAAAAAACTTTTGTTGGCTTTTATGAAGTTTTCCATCGTTAAACGGTTATTGAGCTTTTGGGGATAACGCCAAGATGCTGGGATGATTGTCTTGGATTGTCTTAAATTATGCCAAACTTGAACCAAACTTCCATCATCATTAAGTCGACGAACTCACGCCACAAAGTACAAAACCGATCAGCTAACAAGCCGAACATTTACACCATTTTGAAGAAAGCAAATACTTTGAAATTAATTTCACGCTAAATTTTATCCGATAACACAAAACTCTAAACGGGGATAAAGAACGAAAAAAAGACATTATTTATTAATGTTTTTACGTCCGACGTAATTTGTTTCTTTCCCACAATTTATTATTTTATGACGAAAACAACTGAAATATTTATTCTGACCTAGATTAAATATTTATTTTCTACACAGTTCCAAACTTTCAGAATTAAATTAATATATTAATTCGTTCATTTTATTGTTGTTGTTTTTGAGAAGAAATAATTTAGCAAATATTATGTTGCGATCGAAACAGAAAGTGAAAGCGTTTTCGTGTTTTGGTTCATTGTGCGTGTGATCGTTTCGACAAACGCCGAATTCAATTCTCTGCTTGATCCTTGATCCTTGATTCCTCATGATGTCTGTCTAAATTGCCTATTTATTTTTTACCAACATGTTTCACCTTCGTGTCCTTCACTAGCACATCGAAAGCGAAGCGTAACCAGAAAAAAATAATAAAGAGGATAATACTGAATATTCGACGAGGACTTATAAGGACATTTAAAGTTGAGAACTGCTCAAGTTTAAGCTTAAGCTTTTTCATATCGATTTATACTTCATTTTACGTACACATACGTTTTTCTTTACTTTTTTGCTTTTATTTTCGTGAATATTTAAAGTGTTTGTGACTTTGTTAAGAGTAAAGTAAGTCTAGAGACTTCAAGGATGTGTACAATAACAATTTTTATTAATATTAAAGTTCTAATTACTTACCCTCAATAGATAAATCTGATTTTAAGTAAAAAGGTCCTTTTCTTACGTTAATTTCGTGTAAAATGATCCCAAATGAGTAAACGTCTCCTTTTTTTCTTATTTCCGGTGGAATGTTGTTAGTATCTTTTAATCTTAATATTTCCGGTGATGTCCATAACTTTTCTTTAAAGAAACAATTTAAAAAAAACATTAAAAATTAACAATAAAGGTATATTAAGGGGTAAAAGTACTTTAAAAGCATTATTTACTTGTAAGTAATTCTTGTTTATGATTATCTTTGTGGAAAGGTTGATTCCGAATAAAATCCAACCCAAAGTCCGCAAGTTTAACCCCAAAATGTCCATCAATCAAACAATTCGTTGACTTTAAGGCACCATGAGGAACATCATTGGTATGCAAATAATGCATGCCCAAAACAATGTCGTTGATTAGTGAAAACCTAAAATCAAAATCTAACGCAATGCCTTTATCTTTCAACACATCCCAGAGCGAACCCCGCTGACAATATTCAGTGATCAATAAAATCATATCAAACTCAATACAAGCCCCATAAAACTTCACTAAACTCGGATGTGAGAGATCTCTCATTTTCTTCAGTTGCACCCTCTTATCACGTTCGTGTTCTATTTTTGCGCATGGTTTGAAATATTTCACAATTACATCGTTCAATCTAAATTGGGACACTTCGTAGGTTTTGCACACATTTTTTTCAAAATCAGGTGGCATTCGAACGGAAATCCGTGGTTTGCTGGGACTTTGAATTTCTGATCGATTAATCTTCCAGTTATCGGCCGCAAAGTCTAATTCCTTTTGGTATTTGTTGTAGAGTCGATAGCCGAATGCAAAGACAGTGAATAATAAACATACGATGCAGATTATGATCCATAATTGGACATTAACTGTAAATTTTAAATTATAACCTCAAAATTTTAAGGTTTTCAAGGTTAGAATAGTTACCGGCACATTTGGAATCGTCATAACCACATTCAGGACTATCTCCAGGTGGTTGTCCTTTAACCCATTGAATATCTCTAATAAAATGCATGCGTTTATCAAGCGTGCTGTAATTGGCGACAATTTCCAATCGATCTGCTTTGCCAATTTGCATTAACGCATAACTAGCAACACGTTGCCCATTGCAATTCATGGCAATTTCCTCCCCATGTTTTCCAATAAACCGTTGGCCGTACATGTTGCTTACAACATCAACACCTCTCAAGGACAACCCGTTCCAATCATCGACGGAAATAAACCGACGAATTGAATTTAAATATAAAAGAAATCCATCGTAAATTCCATCAAGATAAGAACCACCTAACTTGACAGTTTTTTCTTTGTCAATTGGTCCATTATCAAGTGTATTATCAACTGTATGAACTGTTGGAGCTTCAATCAAAGGGGTGAATGTTAATAACGATTTGTATGCGCGTTTTGCGCGTTCATTGTTTGATTCGTCGTCGTTTGCATCGTACCATGGTTGTGAACCGCTAAAAGTTAATCATAATTTGAATTAGTATTAGAAACTATGATGTTGTGTTATAGAACATTACTTATTGTACATGTCAAAGTTTAGGAAGACATATTCCCCCCGGTCCGTCATGCCCAACTTGTCGGCTTCAATTAAAACTTTGCGCGTGTTCACGTGACTCATACACATTACAATAACTGAAATTAGTTGTGAAGATAACTCATTAGTTTAAGGAGACAAGTTTACCTACCTACTTCCGAACTCGGTGCCCACGGTTTTGGTTAGGTATTCGTGGTAAGTGATTTTTTGCAGGAATATATCACCGTCGTGGTAGTTTACATCGGATATTTCGTTTTTTACAACGCCGATTACTGTTTTCATTAGCAGTTGACAGCTTTGATCGCCTCCGACTTCGTTTTGGTCGTATTTTTCATACATTAAAGCTATTTGTTTCCATTTGTATCTATTACAATCATTTAAATAAAGAATTTAGGGAATTTTGATTTTGTGTTGTTAGCGAGAATTAGTTTTGAGGTTATCGACATACAAAATCGTTAATATCTTTTGTTATAATTGTTAGATTTTAAATTCGTTTTTGGCAGTAAATACACAATTTAATTGATTATTCAAAACAGTTTTAATCAAAGTTGTATCTTTATTTTTGGACACGTGACAGATAATTTACTAAACTACTTCAAAACGCGTTAACTTGTTATTAAAAGTAATTAAAACTTTTGTTTATATATTTAATAACTAAGTTTATGTTAATTCTAATAAACCTCTAACTAGTTAGGGATCAAACTAATTTTGATTCATTTAATTCTGACATTCAGAACAAAAGATATTAACAATTTTATATCAAAAACCAAGAAAATTTTGATTGAACATTAAAGCTGTAATTTTACAGTTTTCTGTAACACCAAAATATTAATATACCAATTAAAATATTAAAAATTTAAATTACGCCACTTATTCACAAGAACTCTAATGTTCTTTCAAAATTCTAAATGATCTAATAGATGGCGTAACTTGTAACTAATATATTTTGATGTTAAAAATAAAAAATTAAACATACTTCTCTAATATCAAATAAAAGAATTCACTAAACGATTGATAGTCGGCAATTCCAGCATTAATAAGCATAAAAAATTCCTTATCGCAGCTGGTTTTTTCTCCCACAAAATCAAAGGAAAACCCACCGGCTGTTATCAATGGCGTCCCATGACTTCCTAAAAACTTCACAATTCGTCCAGTACTCGCTACAACAAGCAAAACAATTAAAACTTATTATCTCAATATAGTATTAATCCATTATCACAATCACTAAGATAACAACTCAAATAATTCAATTATGCAATTGATAAAAACTTGTTCAATTAATTTATAGATAAATTGATAAATTACGAAAATAAAAATGTAATCAAAAGAAACAAAAATGTATAAGTATATGTATGACTCATGCATTTAAGTATAAATTTATTAGAAAATTATCAGTGGGTAAAAATAAAAAAACAAAAACTGTTTGCAATCGTAATTTACGTGTTACACTTTCAAACGGAAATGAATTTAATTAAACTAATTGTTCTCGTCGTGAACGTTCAATATCACAATCACTTCAAGATGTTAGAATGAATTATTATCAGATTTAGTTGAGTAATTGCGGCGCTTTTCAGTTTCTATAAATAGAAAATTCAGTCGAAAACAATACACTGACGTGGCTGTGTTTGTCATTCTCGATAAACACATTGACGAGTATTTCGTTTTGTGTGACCAAGGTTTCAGTTCTTACTTTAGATTAATGTTTAATTAATAAACCACACGTGTTGAGTTTGATTAAGTTGGTGTTTATTTTGTATTTATTGGTTATGTTTTCACTTACCTAAACTATAATCGCAGATCGGTCCAAAAATAACATGCGCATAAAATTGACTATAAGCATCCACTGTACCAATTGTAGCATGTGCTTGTTCACATTTATCATCAAAGATTTTATATGTAACATTCAAACGATCAGGTAACATTGCATTTTGTCTTGCGTGAGTTTCAACTTGTTGTAATTCCAACAACGCCTGTAATTTTTTAAGTTACAATTTAATCATTTTAAAGTTTAATTAGGAATTAAATGAAATACCTGTTGTGCATTAACAATATAATTCGTATTGTTTGGAAGAATAATCGCAACTCGTAAATGACATCCAGTCTCATCGCATAAGTAAGCTTTTGTGTCTTCGTCGGCGTTGTCCGGGCGACAACTTTTCTTTACCACTGAACAGTTGTCGGTGTCCCATGGTTTTAATTCCGCGTTAATGTTTCCGATAATCACAGCAATCAAGTAAATGATGCTGACTAACCACAACGAAAACATTCTCACTGTAAGTGTAACAGTTGTTGTTTTGTTGATTGTTGTTGGTCACTTCATGTTTGGTTTTTCGTTGTTTTAGTTGCGCCTGTAAAATCAGTTGACACACACGTAATGGTTGACGCACTGATCGGCATTTGGCATCTATATTTCTAGGACAATAATTATTGCGCGTTTATTATCAATAAATCTGATAACTCGACGCGATACAAATGCGTGTTGTTCAAATACAATGATTCGCCGTAATCGTATATTAGTAAAACAAGTTTGTTGGTTTTAATTTTCATTTATTTCTATTGTAAATCCTTGTTGAGAGTTGTTGCAGCAAGGAACTGTGGAAGACTGAAGCGAAATTTGTAATTTTCTTGATGAGTTTAATGGAATTGGGTTAGACTATAAGGGTTGTTGAGTACTTTAGATGATTATTAATAGTATAAGGACACGGAATGAAATTTGATACGCCTCTTGTGGAAAAAACAAATAATTCAACGTTTTGTTGAAACTTTTGGATAAAAAGTGTAATGATTGATGGTGGAGTCATCAATTATATTTGAATTAGGTTTTGTTGATTTTTTTGACGTTTATTGACTGTCAAATCGTTTACTTTGCAGGGTAGAGAGAGGTAAGAACGCTATGTTAAATTTTACAACATTTTGAATTGTTAATTAAGTTAAGAGGACTGTCACGTGACCTTATTTCGTCGCGGATGGCAATCTTTTTACGTCTTTATCTTTGTCGGCAAAGGGATTTGCATATTTGAATTTGTTCGGGTGGGTCGGGCCTGTTAAATTGTTATTTGCATTTTTTAGGTTTTTTCCAAACACGTCTTTGAAAATTGCTCATAACATTTGATCATTATACTCAAATTGACTTCCCTAATTTTTCTTATACAGTTTAAGAGTTGTACTTTAACGTATGACTAAATTTAATCCATAAATATTCCCCGAAGTAGTTTATTTTAGCTTTCAAAGTTGGACAATTTTTTCGTTTTTTCCAAACACGTCTTTGAAAATTGCTCATAACTTTTGATCATGATACTCAAATTGACTTCCCTAATTTTTCTTATACAGTTTAAGAGTTGTACTTTAACGTATGACTAAATTTAATCCATAAATATTCCCCGAAGTAGTTTATTTTAGCTTTCAAA
>JARJDS010002926.1:0-12138 GCA_030264155.1 Atheta pasadenae
GTCACATTACAAAAATTACAATTTTTAACATTTTTAACAGTTCAGATTAATTTTATGCGTTGTTTAATCATTTTAGCCATATTTTTAAAAGTTAAGTCACTTTACTTAACTTAAGTCACTTTAATATTTTCACCATTTTGGAAAATTTAAGTATACATACTTAATTTTTTATTATTTTTGAAGTAAACGGAGATAAATTGTGACTTAAGTCACTTTGTATTTCATTAACCACTAACGCCACCTATGCGATTTATTTAAAAACTTAATAAATTATTACCAATTATAATTATAACTTCGCTTGTTACACACCCACACAATAATAAATTTCGTCTCGCATTTTCCATTTTATGTTTCTCGCTAATTTCATGCTTGATAAACAAAAATGTCAAACATTTATTTTATTTATTAATAACATTTTCCTAGATTTATTTTTTATTTTATGACTTAAGTCACTTTAGTCTTAACGTAAGTAATATGACTTAAGTCAAGTCATATGTTTGTAACCAAAATATTTTTTAACAAAAAAAAAATTCATACATTTCAAGGTTAAGTCATGTGACTTAAGATGACTTAAGTTAAGACGAGTTAAATCACTTATGACTAAATTTTACCTTGAATAGGCGGTACAATAAACATTACGGTAATGTTGTGCACTTAAATTAATAGATATTAGTATAAACTAAACGTAATAACGTAATTCATGGACGCTTTGTGAATATCTGCAAATCTAACCTCACATTATTAGCGCCGACGCAAACGTATAATCTTTTCATTGCGTTGTTTTGCTTGAGATTAAATTATTAACTGCGAGCGCACCGCGTACGGCAATAAAGCTTCAAACGAATAAACGAAAGTAATTAAGATGGCGGCGCGATATACTTTCGAAAATAATTATTAATTACTTACTGCTACAGAGAAAGACAAGTAGCAACTCACTAAATGATGGTTTTCGTTATTAAACACGTTAATTAATTGAAATAATCATAAAAAACCACGAAATGGTACAAAATGACTTAAGTTGAGTAAAGTGACTTAAGTTAAGTAAAGTGACTTAACCTTAAAAACACCTTAAAATGACTTAAAACCAGTTAATATGTGTAAAGAAGTAAAAATACTTCATTTTTAGTAAAGTGACTTAAGTTAAGTAAAGTGACTTAACTTTAAAAACACCTTAAACTGACTCAAAACTGATCAATATCCTGAAAGAAGTTAAAATTATTAATTTTGTGATGTTAAGTCACTTTACTTAACTTAAGTCACTTTACTTAACTTAAGTCATTTTGTACAATTTTGTGGATTTCATGATTATTTCTATAAATTTTGTCAATTTTATAAAAAAACAAAAAATTAATCATCCAATTCAAGGTTTAATTAAATTTGTTGTCTTTAACTTAAAGTTGACTTAATTCATATTTAAGTCTACTTTAAGTCACTTAAGTCAAATTAAGTTAACTTAAGTTAAATGTGACTTAAGTCACTAAAATAATTAATTATCATAATGTTAGAAATTTATTCACGTTGTGGATAACTTTAAAGTTAATTGGAGCGATAAATTAAGAAAAAAAACTATACTTAAGTAAAAATGGCGTCAAATAAAAAATTCGAATAGTAAACAACATTTGACGACGCGTGCTGAATAAAAATCAGTGCAAGGTCTTGTAAATCTTGTTGAATGTGATAGTAACCTAGTTTAAGTCAAAAGTGACTTAAGTCACTTTTAATGTTTATTGTACATTCAATCTCTATTGTACCAAATTTGACTTAAGATATTATTTATTTTAGAAAAATGATTATTTGGTATTTTAGTTTTTTTTAGTTTTTTTTGACTTAAGTCAACTTTAAAACTTAGAATTTATTTTTAAAGTGACTTAAGTCATGTTTGCCGGAAATAATAAAACCTGGTTAGTTTCTTCGATATTTTTGTATAAATTCGTATAAACAATTTGTTCAACGTTCTGGATGTTGTACGCGGCGATAAAAACTATTTCTGACTTAAGTCACTTCCACAAAACGAACAACTTCTGTTGTAACTTAACCTCAAACGTATAAAAACTTATATTATGTACAAGTATTCAAACGAGTTTGTTATTTCCTTATTGCTAACAAAAAGTTATTGACTTAACTTCTAAAAAGTGACTTAAGTCCACTACGTAATGACTTAAGTCTCATAAATTTAAATTTTTTACATTTTTTTAATAATTGATGATTCGAATAGAACAAAAAACACAACTTAAGTCATTTTACTTAACTTAAGTCATTTTACTTAACTTAAGTCACTTTACTTAACTTAAGTCACAATGTGATTTTTTAAGTTTTTAATAAATTTAAAACAATTTATAGTTATATTATGAAAAAAAAATCAATAATAAATACTTAAGTCACTTTACTTAACTTAAGTTAATTTTACTTAACTTTACTTAACTTAAGTACACGTCAACGTACGACCTTGCATTATATGGCTACAGAATAATAATCACAGTGTAAAGAAAAAAGGATGTAATGTAAGTTGTTGTGAAGATGAACATCCGCCATATTGTTGTTGTGTTGGTTAAGTCATGATGGCGTCTTGATTCGCGTTTTGCCGTTGCGCTTCTCACACATGTTAACCCGTGGTTGGTAAACGATTCGATCATTTTTGTAGCGGTTCTATAAGACAATGCGTTCCCACAAATATTAAATCTTACGGGAGATACCTAGATTAAGTACGGCTGACATGCGCAGACAAGACACTGATTTATTTTAATTGTTTCTACCACACAATTGGGTTGATGAGCGCAATAATATTCAGTGTCAATTAAGTGTAACAGAAACTCTAATCATACTTAAGATTTTAACGTTTTTTTTTGCAATTTTATGAGGTTAAGTACACTTTACTTAACTTAAGTCACATCATGAAAATGATCTATCTTGATATTTGTAACCTCAAAGAACATCAGTTATGTCATTTTAGGTTTAAAATTTAGTTTTGGACAGTTTTTAAGGTTAAGTCACTTTACTTAACTTAAGTAACTTTAGTCATTTTGATGATTTTTAATGAAAAAATAGAGTTTGTAATAATTTTTATTGAGTTTTGTCTCAATTTATTTGTAATACCAATAAATTTAGACTTAAGTCACTTTACTTAACTTAAGTCACATTACTAAGATTAAATATTTTTGCTTCTTTAAGTATATTAATTAGTTATAAGGCGATTTAGGGTGTTTTTCGGGTTAAGTCACTTTACTTAACTTAAGTCACATTACTAAAATTAATTTTTTTTTACATCTTTAAGTATATTAATTAGTTATAAGGCAATTTAGGGTGTTTTGGGGGTTAAGTCACTTTACTTAACTTAAGTAACTTAAAATAAGTAAAGTGACTTAACCTTCAAAACGCTCCCAACTGACTTAAAACTGATTAATATCTACAAAGAAGTAAAAATAAGTAATATTCTGATGTTACTTAACTAAAGTAAAGTGTACTTAACCTAAAAAAATTAAAAATACCATAAAAACTTAAAAGTAAACGTAAATATGAATTAAGTCAACTTAAAGTTCCATAAATCAACTTTAATCAAACCTCGAATTGTATGTTTATTTTATCTGTCAGAATTTTCTATAGAATTGTCAAAATGGCTTCCATGCATGAAACGTCGCCATTTTACGAAGCGTAACATTACTTTTCGCATGATTGACACCCATAATTGGATACTTTTAATTATTTTCCCCCTAAAAAACCAAAAAAAACAATGGCGTCATAAACAAAAACAAAACACTATCACCAAGCCACAATGAAGTTGTTATTTGCCTATCAATTGTTTTCAGTTGTTTGTTTTTTGTTTTCTTGTTTTGTTTCTGCAATCAATAACAAAATTAAAGTGAAAATGGAATTCTTCGTCAATTATACGCTTATAATCTATTTAGTGGGCACAGTCTCATACATATGCGTCGCTTTAATTAGCGTTAAATTGTGTTTGTTGCAAATGGCGTTGGAGGCGTGTTTGGTTATGTGAAAGGAAAGCGCGCATAGCTCGCGATCGCAGGCGTTATGAACACAACGGTGCGACAAAATGTTGTCTTCAACGACAACATTATAAACTTCTTGCTGGATGGAAATGCAATTGCAATCGAAGGTGTGGTGGTATTCAGAATAATTAAGGTTAGGTTTTGTTTTATTTTGTTTTACACAAAGTTACGTGGCCATAGTAACCATAGCAACCAAACAAACAAAAAACAACGAAAAACAAATGCTTATTATTAGCCTTTACTTGTTAGCTTAGTTGTTTGTGTTTTGTTTTTGTTTCTATCTTGTTATGAAACAAAACACAAATAACAAGCACAAGCAACGACTTAATGTGTTTGTTATTTTTTGTTTTTTCATTTGTTTTGTCATGTGATGATGATGTTATACCATAATAATGTAATTTCAGATAAATCAAAAACAAATCGTGAGTATGATGACATCAATAATTTGTTAATAATTGTTTTATCATGTTAATAATGTTTATTACGTACAATATACATTACGATGTCTTAGTCATCGTTAGTTAGAATTAGAAATATTTGTTGAACCATCAAGGTTTTGTTATTAATAACATTTGTTAGTAACAAAATTAAATTTTTTTTTACAATTTGGTGGAGTCGTAATTAGTAATTATTAAATTTTATTAGTATTGGATTATTTTTGACGTGTGTATTGTCGACGGTTCGAGTTCAAGGTCATTTCAAGGTCTCAAGGTTGATTGCATTTAATTTTTTCGTGTTTTGTGTTTTTATTATCGGTAATTTTAGCGGAAATCATTATTTTTTGTTTTATTTCGTTATTTGTTAGTTATCAAGGTTTTTTGTTTGTTACTTAAGTCTAGATTTAAGTTTATTGGAGTTAAGTCAAGTGACTTAAGTCAAATAAACACTCTGATTGTGTTTAAATCTTTAAATAATGCTTCCTAATAAAAAAAAAACGATAAAAATGTTAAAGTGACTTAAGTTAAGTAAAGTGACTTAAGTTAAGTAAAGTGACTTAAGTTAAGTCAAGTTAATTTTATTGGGTTTTTTGTTTGATTTTAATGAAATAAGAAATATTTAAATTTTTCTATGGAAAGGATGAGTCAATTGTCGGTTAAATCCGGCTTTGAACGTGACTATATTGACTTAAGTTAAGTCATGATTAACTTAACTCAACTTAAGTGAAGTGAGGATGTGCGGAATATGTAAAACATCTTAGCTATAAATCATTACTTAAATATTTTATGGTTAAACGAAAGTTTTATGTAGAATAAAGTGAAAATTTGACTTAAGTCATTTATATGAAACAAAGTGACTTAAAGTTTTTTTAAGAACTAGTAAAGTTTATATTTATGTGACTTAAGTTAAGTAATGTTAAGTTAAGTTTGTTTCACACATTTTGTGCAATGTACCGTTCGGTCTTGGGTTGATGCATTGAGGTTGAGAAAAATCAAAATGGCGGCTGATACATCCAGCAGTGTTGGATGTGCATAAAACCGTTAATTGAAAAGCAACCAGAAACTTGTTACTTGTTACCGTCTACCTGTCGTAGTTTTGTTAAAATCCAGATGCAAATCTACATTAGACGCACTGCGCATGCGCGTGTGACTTTGCGACCGACAAAACAAGTGCAATAAACTTTAATAACTCGCATTGCGAAATGCGCACACAAATTAATAATCAAGAATGGCGTCCTCACCTCCAGGCATGATTATCCTTGACATTTATGTCGTTCAGTTGCAGTTGACAATGAAATCAAGCTAAGTTAAGTAAAGCAAGGTTAAACTGACTTAAGTCAATTTGACTAAAACAACGCTAAAACTACAACTAGAACTAAAAATTGATTGAATTTTAACAAAAACTATTTGGTTACTTAACTTTTAGTTATATCTGACTTAAGTAACATTACTTAAGTTTTTATCTATTCAGGAAGTGACTGGATGCAAATTGCAAATCTTAACAAAATGGCGGCATAAAGTCGTTAGTGCATTATTTAATAAATTGTCGATTTGACTTAAGTTAAGTAAATGGTGAACACGGACATTTTAAAAATTAAATTCAAGAAGAAAGTTCATAAAATTTAATACTTGTGACTTAAGTCAAGTTAAGTCGCCATGTTTATTTAGGAGTATGTTAATGACTTAAGCTAACTTTGTTTGTTGTGTTAAATTTATGTGTTAAATGTTTAAAGTTTTTTATAAAAACTTTTGAAATTGATCCAAGGACGTTTTTATTTGAGCATCACTTTCTAATTGTAATTAATGATCAAATTAATTTTACTGACATTTAACACTTAAGTCACTTTACTTAAGTTAAATTGTTAAATTAACATTGTTTTTGGGAAAATGTTTATTTATTTTTTTTTAAATTACTGATTTTGGGAGTTTTAGCTTTGTAATTTAAGGTTAAGTCAATTTACTTAACTTAAGTCACTTTACTTAACTTTACAAAAATTATGAAATTTAAGTTTTTTTAGTTTTATAATTGTGTTTTGGGGGATTTTAATTACTTTTAGCAAGTTTTTGAGAGTTAAGTCACTTTACTTAACTTAAGTCACTTTACTTAACTTTATAAAAACGATGAAATTTATATTTTTTTAAATTAATAATTGTGTTTTGAGAGATTTTAATTAATTTAAAATTGTCAATTTTGATGATTTTGACATTTTTATAATGTTTTAAACAATTTTGAACTGAATCTAAGCCATTTTTAAAGTTAAGTCACTTTACTTAACACAAACTGTTTCACTCTGATGCGTTTCTATGATACTGTGCCAAGTAGAAGTAAAAAAACGAATAAACTAAAGAATGAAAACATACAATAAAATTAACGCCGATATGTTTCCGTCGAGCAATCCGTCTAATTGTCCAACTAATTGTTAAGCGCTTGGTAATTAAGACACAAGCATGACACAAAGAAGAAAAAAAGTGTAACTCAAATTAAAATCCGTGATTCACACGTTCACGTTTCGAGAAATTTGCCAAGCATAGAAAACAACCAGTGCATATCAAACATAAAAAATGAAGAGAAACAATCATAAATCATTTATATGAACAAATCACAAAAAAAATGGAGGGGAGATTAAAAATTTCAAGTGACTTAACTTTTAAAATGTCTGAAAATGACTTAAATCATCAGAAAATTGATCAGAAATGTTTAAAAAAGTCAAAAACTATAATTTTTGTAAAGTGACTTAAGTTAAGTAATGTGACTTAACTTCTAAAATGTCTGAAAATGACTTAAATCTTCATAAAACTTGTCGTGAATGTTAAAAAAGTCGAAAATTTTCATTTTTTGTAAAGTGACTTAAGTTAAGTAGTGTGACTTAACTCTTAAAATTGTCTTAGATTAAGTAAAAATGCTTAAAAACATGTTTGTAATGTTAAAAATGTCCAATATTATATTATTTTGAAAGTGACTTAAGTTAAGTCATGTTTAGAAAATGCTTAAATTACAGTTGATCGTCAAGTAAATTAACTTGTTGCATATTTTCTTCAATAAACTTTAACATTTCTTGTCTTCGGTTAACCTCTTCATCACCATCTGCACTTGTGGTAGCCACAGCGCCATCTTGTTTTTGCTCATCGTGAATTCCATCAACAATAGGTTGGCGTTTGTGATCAATTTCTTCATCGCATTGCTTTCTTTGTTCTAATAAACCTGATTGTTTCCGTTCGTCGTGAATATTACCCGAGTAGAGGTCACTCATTTCTTGGCGTTCTTCATCTCGGCCGCCATCACCGCCACATTCAACATCATCATCGTCGTCACGAAGCAATTGTTCAAAACCGTGCGGTTTAGATTGCTTTCTACCTTTCTTTCCCTTCTGAAACAAAACAAAAACAACAAAAAACAAATCACTAAAACACTCAAATTAGGTTAGGTTACGGTCGGCCATTTTGAATATAGATGGCGTGCATTCAAAATGGCCGTTGTGGTTTGTACGAAATTTGCACTTGCAATTTATAGGTATTGCAATTGTTTGTTGGTCATAAATTATTGATTCTTTTTTGAATACCTTGGGTTTGACTTTCTTTTCTTGTGGAGTTTGTGCATTTCGCGAAGAAGATGGCGTCGATGTGGCATCGTAGAGTGGATTATCGAAGGCGCGATCGCGCCTTTCTAACGACGCGCCTTCGCCGTTCGCCGGCACGACGTTGGCATTATCGGTTTCGGACGAGGAAGCAGTTGATAATAATGTAGAAGATGATTGTAAACCCATCGCGGATTCTGCCATTTCGCCGCGGAACGAAATGTCGACGCGGCGTTGGCGCAATATGGCGTCGTCGTCATTGTCGTCGCTTAAGTCTCCAGCGTTATCAAATCGAGCGAAGAGGAATGGACGGAAATTTGATGGGTTGATGCGCAAACTTCTAAAATTAGGAAAATTGGTCAAAATCGGCCAAAATATCAAAGTGACTTAAGTTAAGTAAAGTTACTTAACTTGTGATTTTATGAAAAGTAAAGTTTTAAGGTTGAAAACGAAAGAAAAGTTGATAAATTGATCAAAATCGGTCAAAATAATAAAGTGACTTAAGTTAAGTAATGTGACTTAACTTGCAAATTTATGAAAATTAAAGTTGTAAGGTAGAAAATGATAGAAAAGTTGATAAATTGATCAAAATCGGTCAAAATATTAAAGTGACTTAAGTTAAGTAATGTGACTTAGCTTCTAAAGTAATCGAAAAATTAATATTAATGTGGAAAATGAAAGAAAATGATTATAAAGTTAAAATAAATTGATGAAAATTTGTGAAAATATAAAAGTTACTTAAGTTAAGTAAAGTTTTAACGTTGAAAATTACCAAAAAGTGGAAAAATTGATTAAAATCTGTGAAAATGTCCAAGTAACTTAAGTTAAGTAAAGTAACTTAACTTGTAAATTTATGAAATCGAAAGTTTTAAGGTAGAAAATGATAGAAAAGTTGATAAATTGATCAAAATCGGACAAAATATTAGTGACTTAAATTAAGTAAAGTTACTTAAGTCACTTAAGTAAAGTTACTTAACTTACTAATTTATCGAAAACTGAAGGTTTAAAGTTGAAAATAAACAAAACGTCGATAAATTGATCAAAATTTGTGAAAATGTCAAAGTGACTTAAGTTAAGTAAAGTGACTTAACACGCGAATATATCGAAAATTGAAGTTTTAGAAAGAAAATTACCAAAAAATCAATAAATTGCTTAAAATAAGTAAAAATATTAAAGTGACTTAAGTTAAGTAAAGTGACTCAACATTAGAATTTATCCATTAAATAAATTTTAAACGTAAAAATCAACCAGGCATGAATAAAATGATCAAAAACTGTCAAATTAGTAAATGACTTAAGTTAAGTAGTGTTCTTACCTTAAGTCAAACTGTTTGACAGGTGTCATAAACACTAAATAAATAACCAGAAACACCAAAACAGTCAAAACGAACGTGATCAACAGCATCCCCCCACCAGATTGGGCAAAGCTACCAATGACAATCGGATCACCCGATGTTTTCACAACTAAAAACAAAACATAACCACACTTTAACTACACATAACCAAACTTAACCTAACCAATAAATACCTAAGGTAAATAAAACTTTATAAGCTTCATCAAATTTATCCAAAGCTTTGTCAATTTTTTTGGCCATAATCTTCGAATACTCCCCACCACCCTCGGGGGTTTTATCAACAATAACAAATTGTCGCCGAACACTACCCCCAACATCCTTAACCAATCCATAATACCAATCTATATAGTAACTATTGACATCTGTTGTTAATATTTCTTGAATTAACTTCTTCAATTCTTCACTCTTGTCGTTTTCTTCAAACACCATGACTGCGCCGCATATTTTCCTACAATTTTGATAGGACAGAATCGGTTTGTCACAATACGGTTCGTCATCCATGTCAAACGCTAATTGTTCACATTGTGCACTAACGCCCTCTATGGTTGAGTAGCTGTCGTCGTCGTTGTCACTTTGACAAGGACAGGTTTCTTTAGTGCAGGCATTTTCACCATTGATTTTTATTTTGAATAATGACGACCATAAATAATTTTCATTTGTTTGTTGGTTTCCGAACAGTTGAACGGACTTTACTGTTATTGGTGGGTTGGAATTTATTCCCAAGATGTCGCTACTAGGGATTTTTATTGAATCCCATTGACATGGTATGCGATCTAAGTAAGGGATTGCCCTATTCGGTAATGCGTTCCAATTCTGGGGGCGGTTCAGATTTTTTTTTCTGAGACTTAATTCTGTACCTATAAAAAAATTATTACTTAAGACTTAAGTCATGTGACTTAACTTATAAATTTACTAAATTGTTATTTTTTCAATTTTTAACGCTTTTAAGGTTAGAAATGTATCGTAATACACGTAAAATACGAAAATGTGAAAGTGACTTAAGTTAAGTAAAGTGACTTAACTTAAAATTCTTTCAAAAAATGAAGTTTTTTAGTAAATTTAAGACTAAAAAGAGCAAAAGTAAGAGAAAATACTAAAGTGACTTAAGTTACTTACATGATTTATCATTTTCATCAAAAGTTAACCTAGCGCCATCTAGTAGTGCAAAGCCACCGGTGTTAGGCAACACAATTTCACTCATCGTACGTTTTGTTAACAACACAACCGACGAATCGGTTTCAGGTAGTAATAATCCATTACAATTATTTGGATGTGATTCCAAAATGGCGTCCGTACCACCTGTCCAAACACGTACAAGTGATTGTGATGACGTCACACAACAAATAACTAAAACAAAACGGAAAACAATTGAATTACTGCTGAAATACTACTAAGATAAGCTGAAAACAAAAGAAAAACTTACTAATAATAGATAAAACAAAAGTTTGTTGATTCTCGAACATTCTTTTTTTTCTGATGTTCAGATGTTTTCAACACAGAAATACGGGATGTACTGATGAAATACGAAATCAACAAATTTTGTTTTTAGTGTTTTAGTGTTTTCAGTGACGTAATCAAGTAATGATGTAATTTAATACGTTAATTATTTGTAATTAGTGGGCGTTGAAGGGATCAGGTTTAATAATTCGGATTCATATTTAAATTGTTGTTGTTATTAACATATAAATTGTTTAAGTTTATAAAACTCACCGATGGTTAAGGTGAGTTTTTTTTTATAATTTTTTTTGGGTAAATAATTATTAATAAACAATAGCTCGATAAATCAACAAATCATTAAATAGTAAGAGTAATTAAATTCGTCACGGTTATCATTACTAAATAAATCTTGGGGTAATAAAAATACACAATTTACGATTGTTATTGATCTTTTGTTTTTTCATATCAACAAGTCATATCTTTCAATTCGTTTGTTTTGTTGACAAAGAAAACAAAACACAAACAAGTTACGATAAACAACACGATTGTTTTATGTTTTGTTTTGTTTTGTGTTAAATGCTTATATCTTGAGATCTAATTAATCAAAGTTAATTATTTTTTTATTAATCTTTAGTCGAATAGTTGTGCTTTTATTTTTTAATAATTAACATTAATTTTGATGTTGGTTACTACTTTAAAATATCCTTTAAAGTTTATAGATATTCGGAAAATATAAATTTTTGAAACAAAAATTGCATATTACTAAATAACGATTATCTCTTGAACTAATTAATAAAACTTGATAATTTTTTCGTTACAAAATAGTCGATTAGGATACCTTTCATTTTTTAGTAATGAACATTAGGTTTGTTGTAACTTACTACTTTAAAACATCCCTTAAAGTTCATCGATATTTAGGATATAAAATGTTTCGTACAAAAAATTACAAATTAGTAAATAACGATTATCTCTTGAACTAATTAATCAAAGTTAATAATCTTATCGCCAAACAATAGCAGAATAGTTGAGCTTTTAATTTATAATAATGAACATTAGTTTTGGTATAAATTACTACCTTAAATCATCCCTTAAAGTTCATAGTTATTCGGAATATAAAAATGTTTGGTACAAAAAATTACAAATTACTAAATAACAATTATCTCTTGAACTAATTAACCAAACATAATTATTGTTTCGTCAAACTATAGCTGAATAGGTGAGCTTTTCATGTATAATTATGAACATTAGTTTGGGTATAAATTACTACCTTAAATCATCCCTTAAAGTTAATAGATATTCGAAAAATAAAAATTTGTGTTACAAAAAATTAC
>JARJDS010002932.1:0-33818 GCA_030264155.1 Atheta pasadenae
TACATAAGTAAACATACATTTAATTAATCATGTGCGTTTTAATAAAATATCAGCTCAATATAATAGACACAAGCAATACAAAATTGGTATTTGTCATTTCCCAAGTAATCTGAATGTTTACAAATAAGTAAATGCAATAGAAAATAAACAAACTTTTATCAACATAAAACAGTCATCATAGCATATCTCTGCCTTATTAAATAATTTCATTGTGATGTATCACATAATCTTTGTAATTTTAAGATCATTAATTATGTAAATCTGTAATAAACTGCACTTAATCCTAGTACCATCAAATAAATTGATGAATCCATTCTATTAACATTAGAAGTAGTTTGAAGAAAATCACTTGATATTTTTATATTTAAAGTTTCCTAAAACAATATATATATATATATATATAGAGCATATATAAGCAAAGTTACTAATTTTATAATTCATAATATTACCTTGAGTTCTTTAATAGTTTTAATGTACAAGTCAATTTTGTCCTGTGCATTACGATACTTTGCTTCAGCCATTTCAAGATTTTGTTTCAGATCTTTAACTTCTCTATGAAGATCAACATTCTTTTGTTTTAATTCTAAAAAATATCACCATACAATACTAAAGTTGGGTATGTAATTATTAATCTTACCCCCAATTTGTGCTTGTGAAATGGATTCATTTCTAGTTTTATCCAACAAAGTTGTTTTGCATTGGTCAGTTGTCTTATACAATATATCGTAATGTATGCCGAAATATATAAAGATAACCACGAGCGCACACCATGGAATGAAGCAAAAAGCAAACTTTGCTATATTACGAACACGTTTATCGCAATATATGTCTTCCTCCATGTTTTCAATCATGGGTATTGAGTAAATATAACCATTATTACTACGAGTACCGGGCATTTCGAGTGATGCTAAGCCCTTTTCCAGTTCTTTCACTTCCATACAAACAAACAACGAACAATATGCACTCGTGTTAACTGAACTTAGATTGTACCTCCATAAATGCACTTGAATTTCACGCAAGTTACATACAATTATTAAAATATTGATTGTATTGTCTAATATGCGGTGTTATCGCGCGAGAAAATATTTAGTTATAGAAATGACGATACTACAACGATACTGAACGATAAGAAACATGTGGGCTCCCTTTGGGGTTCTCAGAACGTAGTAAAAGCTGGTAGTGTTATATCGGGGGATACCCGATTAATGTATATGCATTTCCGACCTTGAAGAGTAGGAAAAAAATAGTCTTTTGCTCAAATCTGACAGAAACCATGCAGAAACATCAAGAAACATGCAGAAACATATGATGGTTTACAGTGTTGCAAATTTTACAAAACAAACCGAAGGAACCCGAACGAACTTCGTAATGTTGTGAAATGTTAGAAAAAAATAATAAACATCAGTATAATCTTTAAAGATTCTAGTAGTAGTAAACATTTAATTTAAATTAATAATTAACTTTGAAGGTTATTTTGTGTGATTTCTGTTTCAAGGATTTCAAATAATTTGAATGTTTGTTTCGTAACTTGTCAAAAAATGTAAAGCTAGCTGTACACTTCAACTACGAATATTCACTAACCCAACATGAACCCAACATAGGACAAACAAACGCAATAAATACAGACTAGCTTTAAAACAAACAACTCTACAATATTGTGAAACAACATGAAATGTTAATCCTCCTCCTCAAATTTCAAAACAAACATTTTACGCGCTATATAAAGAATTTACACATGTATTTCAAGTACATTTAAGTTAAAACAGAATTACTTATCAGTTTTGTTTCATACAACAAAATTGTATCAATATTATCACCAATTATCACCAAAGTGGAGAGTGATAACAAAATAAAACCTGTTTATATTGCACAAATCACTAAATTTGCTTTCACTATTTTGCTTGTAACGTAAGTAATAATTAAATATGTCGCAAGAATCACTAAAACCCGAAACCAAAGAATTCGACGGCATTATCCATGATGTCGCCCTCAAACAAAACATCAAAAACCCAAAACTTGAACTAGAATCATCTTCCAACAAAGGTGACGGATACTTAGGGCTCATTAAATTCGGAAAAATCGTAGGTAGCAATAAAACACTAGAAATCGTAATTAAATGTGCTCATCGTGACCCAAAAGACTTTGGGAGTTTAATCAACTTAGTTTATTTAAACGAAATCAGATTCTACGAGACCATAGCCCCAACATTCGCTAAATTTCAACTGGATTACAATATCACAGACCCGTTTAACAACTCCGCTAAATTCTACGGCGCAATCAAAGAACTGAACAAAGAAGCTATAATACTACAAAACCTTAAATGTGATAACTACGACATGTGGGATAGAAAACGATTGATGAACGAGGAACATTTGAAATGTGCGTTAAAAACTTTTGCGAAATTCCACAGTACTTCTTTTGCCATGCAAATATTAAATCCTGAATTGTATAAAGAAATTACGCGTGGTTTGGAACAAGATATGTTTTATGAGCTTTGTGAAGATATGAAGTTTTTCCCACAACTTGCAAAAACTTTCCAAGATCTGAAAGTAGTGTTTGATCCAGAAACTGATAAAACTTATATGGAGAAATTTGAGGTTATGTCAGCTACCATTGAGGAAACCATGAGAAATACTTTTAAACACAATAAGAATCATGTTATTCTTCAAGGTGACTGCTGGTGTTCGAATGCGTTGTATCAATACGAAGATTTGAACCAAAGAGATGTTCCGAAACAAATGAAGATGTTAGATTTTCAATTGATGAAGTGTGGTTCTCCTGTTTTGGATGTTTCTTACTTCTTTTATGCTGCCGCTTCGAAGGAATGCTTTGATAAGTTGGATTATTTTTTGAAGTTTTATCATGAAGCTTTAGCAGAAAGTTTAGGCAAATATGGATTAAATGCTGATGAAGTTTTTAGCTTCGAACAATTTTTAGAAGACTGGAGAGCTATTGCTAAGTATGGGTTTATAATGACAACTGGAGTAAGAAAGGTTATGTTGGTTGAAAGTCAAGACGCACCTGATATCACAACAGATCATGAAGTGTTTTTGGATAAATTGGTCATGGCACCAAAAATAGAGCGGTTGTACCATGAACAAATGAGAGAGTTGATTATTCATTTTATTGATAGAAAATTTGTTTAGATTATTATGAACAATCCTGGGGAACAGACGGTCTAGATTTTATCTTATCTATATAGAAACAACAAATAAATGTAATAAAAAATAAATACTTGTTCATTTATTACTTATAAGTAATTGTTTGGTTTTTTTTGTTTGCTGAGCAGATTTTTATCAAAATAAAAAAATATTGTGCTAACTTTCCTTTAGAAAAAGTAATAAACTTGGCAACTGTGTTTTTGAAAGTTATCCAACCACACGTAACCAAATTATCTCACAATCTCACACGTTTTGCCGTCAGGCCCGTCAGTGTTGTGCGATGTGAGTTTTTGCGTTTTAGTTTTCAAAACACAGCTGTAAAAACAACGAGACAACCTAATCACCACCAACCTTATTTCTCGATAAAACACTTCGAGTTTTCTATCCATTATGTACCTGTAACAAACGCTGCGAGATGTTTTAACCTCGATTCGTCTCGTGAAGATCTAAATGCTTCTGGAAAGTTCTACCACGCAAAGTTTTGAAAGTGCGGTTACCGAGATATGGCTAAATCTGGAATGTCGGAAACTGATTCGGAAGGTAACTGCAATGCAACGTCTACCCAAAATCAAGCACAAGCCCAAGCTATTCCAAATATAACATCAACAACACCAAACCAAAATCTAGATAGTGTCCACGATGTTTCCCCAACTGAAAGTCCCATAATTGATAATCCTATCATACAAACATCAATGCCAATTTCAATAGTTATACAATCCTTAGTTCAGAATCTCTGTTTTAATTATGAGCATGATGACAAGAAAGCACAATCAACTTACATGAAGATTTGTGATATGTTATACAAAATGATGGTGATTGATGATAGTTATCTGATGACTGAATTTGAAGGCATTAGAAATCAATGTCAACGAGCATTTCATCATTTGTTAACTTCTAATCCAAGAGGTGATTCACAAACTGCTCTAACACCAATGTGGTCAAATGATGTTCGGAGTGAATGGTCACATTATAAGAGAGAGTTTGAAGAGTTGGATTTCATTGCTGGAGGTGGTTTTGGTAAAGTTTATAGAGTGAGGCATAAATTAGATGATACAGAATATGCTGTTAAGAAGATTTTTATCAGGTCTAATAGCATTGAGTCTGTTAGGAATTATTTAGCTGAAGTAAAAACTTTTGCTAGTTTGAATCATTCCAATATTGTGCAGTACAAAGCAGCTTGGTTGGAATTGGGAGCTAGTACTAGTGAAATTCATCATAGCTTAGATGAAGAGTCAAGTGAAGAAGAGTTTGATGAAGAATCAGAATACACTGAAACTAAATATAAAGAAGAGAGTGAAACTTCGTTTTTTATGGATAATAAACGCGACTTAGACTTGGAATATCAACAAGAGGAATCATCTGATTTTGTTATTAGTTTTGAATATTCAAGGCATTACTCTTTAACTAATTCTACAAAGAGAGAAAAGCGGAAGGAAAAACGCGTTAAAAGAAATTCAGCTTCAGAAGGCGGTAATGCTATTTGTAACATCGAAGAGATTAAAAGATTGCAGACAAAACATCATCCCAAATGGGCTACGTTGTTTATTCAAATGAGTCTATGCCATTCAACTTTAAAGCAATGGTTAGAAAATCGTAATAGTTTGGAATCGTCAAGTCAAAATGCGCTCGTATTAAAGAATAATGTGAGAAGATTTCAAACCGTTATTGAGATTTTAAAGCAACTATTAATGGGTAAGTTGTTTTAAATTAACTTTAAAATGTTTACTTAATTAGATTTTTTTTAAACCAGGATTAGAGTATATCCACTCGAAGAATATTGTGCACCATGATATAAAGCCAAGTAATATCTTTATGCAGTTCGAAAACAAAAGACTTTTAGTTCAACTTGGTGATTTTGGACTTGCTTGCCCATTGCAATCGAGCCAACATCCATTAGCATGTGGGACTAAACTTTATGCTGCCCCTGAACAACTTGCAGGGTTATGCAATACAAAGGTAAAATGTTTAAATTTTTGTAACCATGGAAACAATTTAGTTTGATAACGTCATTAACGTAACTTCAACCAAAGTAAAATTTTACGCTTTTTTAAATTTCAAAACCTAAATGTTATAATTTTGATTCCAGAGTGATATGTATTCATTAGGAATAGTCGTTTTCGAACTAACTGAATCTTTCTCAACCGATATGGAGCGCGTAAACAACATAACAAGTCTTCGCAAAGGCCAATTACCCGAGAGTACCAAGCAACAACAACCGCAGTTGGCCCAAATAATCTCACAACTAGTAATCCGTCAAAGTGCAGCGCGTCCAGATGCTACGACTTTATTAAAACACATCGATGAACATGAAAAAGTTCAACAACACCTTGATTCCCCTGTATTCCATGAACTCCAGATGAAGTACGAGGCGCAACAACATCAACTCGCCGAGAAAGACGAAGAAATTCTACGCCTTAAACAAGAACTATTGAGGTTAAAACTCAAGGACATCGAGGCTTCCGAAAAAAAGGCGTAATTGTAAATCAATTCATACTCTCATGATTACTAACAGTGTCACACCATTACGTTTTCCTGTGATTTACGCACGTGTAATGAAATATTTAATTAAGACTTTATTTTTCTCATATGTCACCGATGCCTACCTAAGAATTTTGCCAATTGACGTTGTGTCAGTTACAGTACACTCGGAAAGAGTCTAATGTGATACTTTTCACGAGGTACGAATTAGTATTAATTGCGTGTTGGACTTTGGTTTGATATTTTAACTTAACACAACCCTGTTTTCTTTAAACGGGACAAAGTCCAATACGCAAACACAACTAATTGCTCAATTTCATTACTTGAGTAGTTGTCTTTTTTAGTCCTAAGACAGATTTAACTATTAACTTACTGTTGAAGATTCAGTCCGACGCTTATTTATCAGGTTTTATTTAGTTAGTCTTCTACAAAATAAATATTTAATAATTTAGGACTGAATCTTAACAAGGAATGAATGTTCATTACTCATCTTATAATTGCCATTTATCATTATGTCGCAAAACATCTTAATGATTCAAGCATTACTATGACTTAAGTATTTTTAATTTAAATCTGTTTACTTTGATTTATTGTACACTGCGTTATTTTTAAAACGTTCAAACAAAGTGCGATTTAATTTGTTTTGATGTTTGGAAGTCAGAATGTGCAAAATGGAAATGAATCTTTGAAAATTAAGGTTATATTCGTTTTGTATGGTTTGGTTCATAGAATTAGGAGATTAGGTCATCAAATTAAGATTCTTGAACATATTGCACACTGCATTTGAACAATTTTGCGTTTTCTCCAAGATTGTTCAAGCCATGACTGACTGTCATATAAAATTTATTGTGATATTGTGCTTCAAACTTACAATTAATATTTTACGTTTTGAAATATTCGAAAGTTGGTAACAGTTTTAATTTTGATTATGTTGTTAAATGTTAAAATATTAATGGAAAATTTGAAGCCACATATACTTGTATTGATACAAAGAGGAGGAGAATAAAATTTAATATAATTACGTTTCGAAATATTTATACTTACACTCATGATATTTAAGCCCTGCACACACTATCACTTTAACCGTTGAATGAATATGAATATGTTCGCTTTAACAATTAAAAATCGGTAAGGTACGTAGAGGATTGTTGAAAACAAATGAATAACAAAACAATTTGACAGTTTAAGTTTGACAAGTTCAAGTTATGTCAACTAGATGTCGTTCTTGTTGTCATTTTTTGACTCAAAAATCATTTACATTTTAAATCAAAGAAACTTAATTCTAACCTTAAAAATATTTACCCAAAGGTTCTCCCAAAACCTTCTCCAACTCTTGTATAGTCCTTTGACAAGCCTTCTCAATATCTTCCTCTTCATCCTCCAACAACTCCGCCAAAAACGGAATAGTTTCCGGCAACAACGGCAGAAAATCTTCACCAACTTTTTTACAAACATCTCTCAAACACTCCAAAGCCAACATTCGAATCTTCGGATTCGGGTCTCTCATTTTCAACAAAATCTGATAATTCAATTGTTTCCACAACGAATCATCCGCGGTGGCTACAGTAAAATTAACCACTGCAGGAATAACCACATCCCGTACTCTGCGTTCATAATCCCCAAGCGTATTATCCAACTGATCAACCATCGGTTGCATAAGAACATCAAACCGTTCCTTATTAACAAACTTATGACTATCATACAAAAACACCATATTCAACGTTTGCAGTGTATTCTCTAGCAACTCAATGGTCTTGTCTTCATCGTCAAAATACATCTCCTCCAGTTTACTATTACACGCCTCCAAAACACTCGCAGCATTATTTAAAAAGTGTCCCGCGAACAGAACAAACAATCCCTTCAACGAATTAGCAATACCATAAGAAAAACCATAAAAAGTAATCATTTTTTCACTTTTACCCTCGGACCTTATAGCCCAATCATAAAGCTTATAATAAAAAGGTCTAAACGAACTTTCCGAAAGTTTTAAAATCAAATTTGTCAAAGCCTTGATGACATAACCTTCAACATTTTTCACAGTCCCACGAGTAATTTGAGTATTTTGATTAGCAAAACATCTAAACTCTAAAGCATGTAAAAAGAACGAAGTTAATTCCGGTAAATTTTGTTGAATTTCTACACCTTTAATATGAGTCATACTTTCTGATAAGATATCCATTAAAGGACCAATACCATTATAATTTCCTTCCGTATTTAACGCCCTGTAAGTCGCATCTATAGACGGTATCAATACGCGCGAAGGAATTGCCGAACCAAGTTTATCTCTAATATTTTTCATTTTTGTAACAAACGGTCCGGTTTTGTTATCATCCGGATCGGTCCATTTTGAGGTTAAATTACAGATTTCTACCAATAACTTATCCAAATATGGCGAAATAAACAAAGAAAGGACGTCTAATATTTTTTGTAAAGTTGTAACAGCACTTAGTAATAATAAAGTTGGATATTCTTCTTTACCCTGACGCTTTAAGACTTTAATAATCGCAGGCATAAATTTCGATAATGACGCGATAGAATGCGATCGTAAATGTGTACACAGTTCAGCCAAACACAAAATGGCGGATGCTAAAATATTAGTATCAATTTTGGACTTTATAAGATCAGTTATAAAGTGCAAAATTTGTATAAACTTAACAGGATTTTCAGCTGCTAATAACCTAACAAATAATTTTAGACTCAACAAAGCCGTTTGTATGATAATCTCTTCATCGGAATCTAATGAATCTTTTTCAACATCTTTAATAATTACCACTAAAGGTGGAATCATAGCATACAAATCGCTTTGGTCACAATCAACAAAAAATTCTTGATTTACTTGTAACTTACTGTTAAGTAACTCTAAAGCTCTGCGTTTCACCGTTTTTAATTGATGTGTCATTAAACCTTTGATAACCAACAAAAACATTTGAGATGTTAGTAATGCGTTCAAACTATCAAGTAAGTCATAAGTATGATGAAGCATTACTTTCCAATATTGCGCTTGTGGAGTATTGGCGTTGTTTTCCGCTACTTTTGATGTTGTTTGTATATAAGTCAAAATATTAACAATCAATTTTTTATAATGATCTTCTAATTTTTCGTTTTCTTCGTCGTTTAACTTAGCGATTTGGTTAACAAACTCTTTGGATGCTAATAAATTTGATGCAAACAACACCAAAGTATATTTAAAGTGCCTGAACTGTTTTGGGGAGTTATTTTTAACATCAAAAATAAAGTCACCACCTACATAATCCTCTTTATCCACCGGTAAAGACTTAACGTAGTCAATTAATTGTATGGAAGTTAAAATAACTTCTTCCGGCGAGAATTCTAAACATAAACTTTTCGCAATGTCAAGACGTTTGCTACCTTCTTTTGGTTTGTTGAGAACATGAGCTTCAAATATTAGCAGAGCAAAAATATATAGGTTATCTTTAGGCCCAATTTGTTCCAATAACTGGGTATATAAAGGCATTCGTCTGTGTTCAGGAACATCCAAAATAACATCCACAAACACCCTTAGAACACTGACTATATCATTTTTACTTCTTTCTTTAACTAAAATTGGAATTATAGTCTCGATTATTTTCGAAATAATTTGAAAACTGTAAGCGTCATCGTGACGTAGTACAGATGAGCCCATAAAAGTAAAGATGGCCATGATATGTAATAAAACTTGATTGGGAATAAACGACGCAACTTTAGCAAGAAGCAATAATGCGTGATGATGAGTTTGTGGATTAGGTGAGGCGCGAATGCACTGAACGACTAATTCCATATTGAAAACATTTTGGGGTAACTTAGTTGGATCTATCTTGTCGCAATAATGCAAAATACTCGACAGCACTAATTGTTTAGGATATTCTACACTTGCTTGCTCATCGAAATCTAAACATTTTTTTAAGATATCAAACAAAACCGGTATTAACTTATCAACATTTCTCATTTTTTTCTTGTCTTGTATAAACTCTAGGACTGTAGTGCCCTTTTTCCATTCGTTAGTATCTAAAATATCGATTGTGGGCACGACTGATATTCTCCGACGCATTTTGGTTTGTAACTTCGGCGAAACAACATCGCGCATTTTGTTTAACTGCTCTAAAATAGCAAGCGCATCTAAATCAATGTGTTTGAAAACTTTAGTAGCGGCGGGTAACATTTCGGGATTTGTAGAATAAGTCGCCATTTGTATGATTAAATCAAGCAACCTCATTTGCACCTCCGGAATAAAAGCCGCAAACATTTCTTTGTCGATTTTGTTTAACAACAAAATAGCAGGTGATATTGTTTCAAGCGGCGCTGTGTCATTTTGTAACATCGCATTAATAAAATTCCACAAAACCGAATAAACCGTTGTGGCCTTTGCCATTTCATTACTAAACTGTCCTATACAATCCGTCATTATATTTTTAACTTGTGAATTGTTATCTTTCATAACCACCAATGCGTATTTTAATATAGCTTTATACAGTTCCACGTTATCGATACGACCACAAGCCGATATAATACCAGACTTAATATAAATAGGAATATCAGTTTCAAACATACCAACAAGCACTGCTACATTTCCTAAGATTTTATGACCACCACAACTGATAGCGAACGGTAATTGATCACCATCTTGTAAAACCTCTTCCATTCTATCCAAAACAACACTTACCAATTGCTTTAGCTGTTTAGTTGAACTCGAAACTGTTGATAAACACTGCAGAGTTAAATTTCTGATATCTTTATACTCAGAATGCAAACAAACCAATAAATATGGCACTATCAGATTTTCAACTGTTACCGTCGTTTGTTTTTTCGACGTTAAAAGCGCATGCGCACTTTTTAGTGCTCGTAGTTTATTACCAGGTGTCGCTAAGGTGTTATCACACGCAACGTAATTCAACAAAAACTCAATTTCTTTGTTCAAAGCAAAATAATTAAGGAAAACTTTTAAGCTTTCTGCGAAAACCTGCGCTTGAGTTGATTTAACATTAAACACACCCTCAATTAAGAAATTAAACAAAACCAGAACAGCTTCAGTAAATTCTGTGTTTTGATAAAAATCATAAACACTTAAACATTTTTTCGGTGATTTTTGAATAAAACCATTAACACAACTCAAATAACCTGTCAAAGGTAACTTGCTAGTTGCCAGTAAATAATCTACATCTCTATTTAGTTTATCCAACTTAACTTCCGACGTAATAAAGTTCTCAATTAAAATCGACGCGGCCCTAGGCACATAAACAGTTGAAGTTTTACCGAACAAAATAGCGACTGTGTATTTGAAGGTTATGTCATCAGCATGAACGCTTTTTTCAATTGTTTCAAGCAATAAATTATGATCTAATTTAATTTTTTTGATGTTTTTTGCAACAACAGACGTTAAATCTGTGTAATTACCACAATTTTTCGTTAAATTTTGTAATTGCTTTAAAGATTTTGATTTGGGGATGTATTCTTTAAACAAAAACATCGCACATTTAAATGCGGCTTCATTGCAAGGCATTAAATATGGAAATAAAGCAATTAGTACTTCATAATCATCATATACACCCGGAATTTGTACTAGTTTTTCAATAATTTGATAACTAAACGACTCAAACTTATGTTTATACAATAATTTAACCAATATCTGCTTAAATTCCGTCTTATCCAACACATTAACAAAGTTTTTGATGGTAATTCTCAAGGTTTCATTGACTACTTCTTCGTTATCGTCATTTAGGCGATCGATAAGGACGTTTTTAAGTAAATCTTGTTCGCGGTCCTTTAAATTTTCATACCTTTTTAACACGCTTTTCATGGCGTTTTTTCTGATGTCATGTTGGGGATGGTAGAGTTTCTCGAAGAAATCAACTTGGTCTTTCATATCAACGTTCTCTATAATTTTTTGGAATACTTTACGTTGATACTGCAGTTGTTTATCAGAAGAATCTTTTAAAATACGGCTCACTTCTTTGTCGAATGTCACCGGATACTGACGTTCTATAGTTTCAACTAAAGATTTTAACCATATGGTGGTTTCTTGTGGATATGAAGTGTATAATTTGTAGGATTTAGTCAATACCCTAGTTGAAATAATAATAATATTAGTTTTAAGTTGAATTTAAATTTTTTAGATAAAACTTACTCAAATAATTCATGCACAATTTCCTCTTCAATTTTCAAAACTCCAAGTAAATTACTAACCAAGCTTTTCCCATAAGTTGTAGCCACTTCTTCCATACCAATTTTAATCCCGCTCTTTAACATTGGCAATAAAACCGTTTTTATCAAACATCCACTATCACTAAGTTCTCGCAACAAGTTAGGCAACCAAGTCTTCTCTGATAAGTTTTGTATGGCAGCATCAGACATCACATCATAATTCTCCTGTGATTGATACAAAACAATCATAACTAACAACGCTTCAGTATTTAACATTGGAACATTCATTTCAGTTAACTTTTCCATTAACAAATTCAAAACTTTTTCACTAAAAGTAACTTTTGTTAACATTTTAGCCAGAATTATATATGCCGATGCACAGAAATCAGGTATTTCACTTTTTAATCCTTTAACAATTGATGGTAACATTTGCACCACTTGTGTTTCATCTAAATTTTTTGATGTTTCCAAAGCACCAGTAAAAGTAGCACAGTAAAAATTAAACAAAACTGTTAAATATGAAGGTTTTTCATGTTCTTTAATTGCACCAAGAACATAATCAGATAGTAATTGTATAAAACCTGGATTACTAGCAGCATGATTGTATAAAACATGCTTGGATAGATGTACCCCAGGTTTTTGTAATGGTTTCAACCATAACCACTTGTCATTGTCTTTAATTTCAATTATTTGTAAGACTCTTACAAAAATATTTGTATCATGGTATGGTAGAATTAACAGAATCAATTCATCTCTGTTGTAATCATGAATGTGGTATCTGTACACAAGCCATTCCAGAGCTTTATGTGCAGCATTCATTAAAAAATATGGGGATAATTGGTAAAAAAAACTTTGTAGAGTTTTGTTTAGTTTTTGATTAGCTTCTGAAGTTTGTACTGCTCTTTCAAATTGTTTACCAACAATGTGGAATAAAGAGTTTTCAAACGTAGCAAAGATTGCGTTCTTGGATTTGAGTTCTTCAAAGCCATCACAACCGATTTGGAATAAAGTTTCTTTCGAGATACTCGCAGCTTCTTTTACGTCGAAAAGAATAGAAGCGCGTTTTTTGTCACTGCGGCGAAGAGCTGCAGTTTGTGGGACTGCAAGTCTTTGCAGTTGTTCTGCTAAAGACGTGCTCATTTTGCGAGTCTAAAATATTTTAATTGTTATACAGAAATATACATTAAAAATGAACTTACTTTTTAAAACTTTTAATCACAAGTCTTTGAAATCGCACACTAGATTTAATTTCACGTGTGCTTTATAAGGTTATGCTTTTGTGTTTTGTGCGCCCTCTGGCGGATTATAAACAAACGGTGTTTTGTTTTGAAGCTGTTGAGGTTATTAGGTATCATTCCGAAAACTACAATTCAAAGAATAACGCAGAATCATAGCGCAGAATATAAATAATATCGAATAAAATAACAATGGGTGTTACAATCCTACAACTATTTCCATTAGTGGAAAACCGCACTGGTCCATCAACTATCGACTTACTTTCCAAACGAATTCAGGCGTTGGGAGCTACTCAACAAGGACAATTTTTAGTGGATTGTGAAACATATACTTCGGTGCCTCAATTAGGGGCACAACGAACCGTTCATGTTCTACACAATTCAGAACAACCTGCCACGGTGTTTTCCATATTAGAAACTGGCACAAAAACTATTCCCTTGGCTACAGATGGACTTTTCGATCTACTTATGATGAAGATGTCCAACTTTTACACATCAAAGAAACAGAAAGCTGAATCAAAGGGACCCAGATTTGAAATAGGAGACTTCTGTATTAAATTGGGAACAGTTACAATCAGTTCCAACTTTAAAGGCATTCTTGTGGAAGTGGAATATAGACCTTGTTCAGTACCAGGTATGTGTTGGGAGCTTATCAAAGAATTTTTACAAGGATTTCTGGGCTCTGCAGTGCAAAATACACCACCACCATATCTTGCAAACAGAATGCAAGACAATTATAACCCAATCGACACTATTCATCAGTATCTGGAGCATTTTTCTAATTTTAGGAAAACTGTTGGTATGCGACAATGAATTTTTTTATGTATAACCCAACATGTTTTGTAATTTATTAAAAATTTTAAAATAAAATCTAATAATTGTAAAATAAAACATATTTAAATATATATATAATATATTTGATATAATAAACATCCAAGACCTACTACAACAGACACAGCCAAATATTGTAAACAAACATAAAATTTACTTAACTCTCAATTCAAAACAATTCATCATAAAACTGAGAATCGATTCCAAATTAAAACCCTCATAAATTTTACAAAACTTTACAATACTCAGTTTGAAATATACCAATTTATCTGATTTCACAAAGACATACATAACAAATAAACCAATAAAACACTAACCATTATTGTCACTTACAATGACAACAAAATACTACGTATAATGTGTGTTACGAGGCAACTGAACTGCGAATATGCGCTTGAGCCTTTGCCATGATAACGAGAGCACCGTTTTGAATTAATTTATCAGCCAAATCCTTCCCCAAACTCTCCGACTGCTCCAACACCTCGTCAACCAACTCCTGATGCGCAACAAGCCCACAAAAAGTGTTACTTTGCGCGTCACCTTCCCCAACAATAACTTCCTTAGAAGTCGCTGCTTCATCTTGGATCGTTTGAGTCCTGTTTTTCATGTACGGACACTTATTTATATCTAAACCGTTACCATTCGCATCGTCGACAGTGTCAATGTCAAGGTGGGAATTATTCTTAGCCATTTCTAAATACGGACATTTTCCCATAAAATCAGCCCCCACTGGAATTGTCACCGGGCAGTGTTCGTGTGGATCATTCCTTAACAAATCCAAAGGAATTTCATTGGTCGAAGTATTGGCAGGTACATTAGCACCATTCGTGTCATTCTTATTCGAATCATCTGTCTTTTGTCGCTTTACGTTAGGATCATCAAACGTGTTTTCCTTAATCACCGTTTCGTTACGTACAATAACACCGTTTTTACTTTGTTCATTTTGGCGCATACAAATATTATTACATTTATCTTTATAAGGACAAACTTTAACCTTAGTTTTCGTTAAGTTTAACATCACCTCCATCGTGTCTAAAACTTCTTCACTTCCATCCAAAGACCAAACTGCACCTGTCATAGTTAATTTATGTTTGGTCCCTTCAACGTGCGCTATTTTGGACGTAATAGCAACCGGAGCACTGCATCCACCACCTAAAGTCCTCAAAAACGTCCTTTCAGCAATCACTCGAATCCCAGTCTCGTAATCGTACAAAGGCCGCAGTAAACTGATAATAAAATCATCATTTTCCCTGCATTCGACTGCCAAAGCCCCCTGCCCGACTGCATATAAAAATTCATGACATGGCAACACTTTAGTGATGCGGTCATCCCAACCCATACGTTGCAAACCGGCGGAGGCTAAAATGATCGCGGAAAATTTACCTAAATCGTCGAGTTTTCTTAGCCGAGTGTTTAAATTCCCGCGGATGTCTTCGACTTTCAAATGAGGGTGTTTTTTAGCGAGTTGTGCGGTTCTTCGTAAGCTTGAAGTACCAATAACGGAATCTTTAGGTAAGGTTGCAAGTGTAAAATTTTTGAGATCTTTTTGTAGCACCAAAGCATCTCGAGGATCTTCACGTTTAAGCACAGCACCGATGGCCATACCAGTTGGGAGGGTTGTAGGTAAATCTTTTAAGGAATGCACCACAAAATCAACAGAACCATCTGATAACGCAGATTCAAGTTCTTTGGTGAACAAGGATTTTTCACCGATTTTTGGTAAAGGTATGTCCAATACTTTGTCACCCAATGTGCTCATTGTCACTGAAAATTATAAAAACAATTGAATAAAAATTCAGAAACATACGTATATTGGGTTGCATATATTAGGATTATAACATGTGTAATGTTTGTTTGGTTGCCTAAGTATTAACTTATCCAAAAATTATATAACAAAAAATGTTGATTTGTAATTTTACTTAGTTGACTATGAAAGGCATTTTTCAATCATAATGATTGAGGTCAAACTTTCACCTATTGACTAGTTCTTAGTTCTAGTTTCAACATCAATAAATATTAAAAGATATTAGTGTTCACAGCCAACTAATGACCAAATAAAATTTAACTGTTTAATCGCGTGTTTGTGCCAAACAAAGCATTATTACTTTCATTGAATATTAAATATGTCTAAGATGTCTAATTACCTATTTCAAATTCCTTGTCTAAATGGATCTTCTTTAATTGCGCGATTACATGTCTGGTTTGAATTAAGGCCAGCTGAAAATGAATTATTGTTATTAAATGAATCGTCATCGGTCACGGTTGACACAGTGCACGCATATTAATAATGTGCATTTAAGTTAATTAATATTAAGTCTCTGTAGACATGTATGTAATGTATTTATGCTTACCTCGCTCTTACGCGATCCGACACGTATTTTACGCTGAGAGTCGGACATCCTGAGTGATTATTGCGGCGTAGACTGAATGCAAATTGTGGTTTTAATTCATTACAATCCTCCAGTTATTGTTTTTTTTGTCAAAAAGTTGCTTTATCACTGATAAATAATTATACCGATATCAGAGGTTGCCTTGCGGCGTAAAGGAAACACGTTACCACATTGCGAACTACGAACCGAACGTGACCACACCGAACTCGCGTGTCGGCCGCGAGTGTGGCGGTGGCGGCGGTGCGGCGAGATGGGTGGTGAATGTGGTAAACTTGTTTTGCAGCGCAGGCGCGTTAGTTGCAAGAATACACATAGAGGGCGGTGAAATCAGTAGAATACACTGAGAGGGACAACTTGTACAACCCGAAAAAAAGCTTTCTATGCCTAAATTAATTAATGTTTTTTGTTTTTGATGCTAAGAATTGTTTTAGTGATTATAAATAATATATAAATAGAAAAATAATTTTGTTTTAAATTGTTAACAACTGCTTTACTTAATTAACACATTTATATTAAGAGATTCACAACACTTGGTTTATAATTTTTATAATTTGACAGCTAAGACTTTATTTTTTCGATTTATAACTTAAAATCTTCGACTAAAACTTTGTTAATATTGAGAAAAACAAACTAAAATACAATAATTAACTATTTATACTTACAAACCATGATGAATCTTGTTATTATACACAAATTATTATGTATTATTTCAAGCATCTTCAAGGTTATGACATGCAAAACAAAACCAAGCAAATGACACAAATGATGCCACTTCTTAACCTCAAAATTTAGAATTCTCAGAGCGTAATCAGCAGCTGTAGTCGCTGCGAGTCATCGCTTTCAAAGTCATAATAAATATTTAAATATTATTATAATAAAACCACCACAAACTTTACAAACTATAAATTAAGTTAAATTAAACAATAACAATTATTCTAAAAAGAGTACTTCCGCGAGGGCATCACAATGTCGCTTCCAAACTTATCAAACAACATAATTCAATCACCCCAGAATATTGTTATTAATCAAGTGCAGCAAGTGCAACCGATAACGCATACAATTATGTCGAATGTTAGCGGAAATAATGGCATGCCTATGGGCACAATGGGGCAACAAGTTCAGGTTCATCAACACCAAGTTCAACACATGCAAGTAGATCAACATTCACATCAAAGCAAAGAAATTAAAACAGGCATGATGATGGATACATCATCACCAATGCCTGGTGTTAGTCTTGTAAATGTACAAGCACCAGTACAACAAACACAGCAGCCTCAGGTACATGCTGCAGTTCCTTCACAACAAAATAGTAGTCCTGTGAAAAGTATGCATTTGACAAATGCAACAAATTCTTCAGCATCAACTACACAAAGTTCATCAGAAACTTCACAAGTATGTTAAAACTTACTAAATGTAACTTAAAATTTGTAAATATTAACACAAATAATTTAAAGGTATTATCAAAAACAAGAATGGCTGACCTTATACGAGATATTGATCCAAATATATACATGGAAGATGAAGTCGAAGAAATTCTTTTGGGTTATGTGGACGAATTTGTTGACCGTGTTATTAACGGAGCGAGTTTAATCGCAAAACATCGACATGTTAAAAATATCGAAGTCAAAGACGTTCAAATGTTTATAAGTATGCAACCCACTATACACATATTATGTGAAGTTTATTTATACGTTGCTTAAATTTATTTTTCAGATCGTAATTATAATATGTGGGCACCAGGTTTGGGTACGGATGAACTCCGACCGTATAAGAGAAGTTTGACGACCGAATCTCATAAGCAGCGGTTAGCTTTGATTCGGAAAGCTTTGAAAAAGTATTAATTGATTAATTATTCGAGTAATGCTGGAACAATATATGTAGAAAGAAATTTTGGTAAAACTCACAACACACTTATGACCTTTTTGTCAGTTCTGGGTTTATTTTTAGGTGTTCCAGCAATTGTTGTAGGATTTATTGATATTGTCCAATTATTTTTGTATTTAAGATATTATCACATGTCACATTAATTTTGTAATGTTGGGAATTGGTTTGTTCCCTTTTTTTTTGATTATTTTTACGGTTTATTTTTTATGTCTAGATAGTTTTGTGCATCAATTCATTATTTGTTATTTTTACATTATACACTTCAAAATTTACATTATCATAATATTATAAATAAATGTTATGTTGTACGATATTGTTTTTATTTAATTACCACCAATTACCACTATTTATAGTTTACAACAAATTTAGGTTAGGTTTTTCAACTTTTCACTTCTTGCTTTAGTGGGGGTTTGTCAAAAGTTGTGGAAGTATGCAACCCAAGTTGCACAATGTGTTATTTAAATAAAAAAGGTGTTAATCGAAACATTATTAGACAAAAACTCAAAGTAATAATAAATAATTAGATTAAAACGCTACTTTCTATATTTTTACAAGATTTCAGGCGTTCCTTTTCGAGATTTTCGTAAAATACGAGTAAAGAATGTCAGAGGCACTACGTTTGTAAAAATATGAGAGTAAAAAACACAGGTAAAAAAGTAACACTTGACGTATGTAACCCAGACTACACCATTTGTCAATCACACCGAAACATTCATAAATGAATGAAAACTTATAATAACTTTGGTGGTAATTACTGCGATTAATAAACACATAACTTTGTTTTTTGGCGACAAACAGTGACAAACAAATCTAAAATGTCAATCAAGTGAAGATGGCGGAAACTGGCGGAAACGCATCCACGCCAGTCCACGCCCTATAAGCAAACTAACGAATTTGAGGTTAACATTTTGAAAAATAGCAAATATTTCAATAAATAGTATTATTTCACAAAACAATTTGATGAATCTAAGCTATAAAAACCTCTCGACTGGGTCCACAACAGTTATTTTTATTCCTTGTACTCTTTTTGTACACTTCTATAAACAGAATCCCGCATAATTGTCAAATTGCCAAGCAACAAAACAATAAAAACAAATTAATTTGTAAATTATTTATCAAAAACAAAAGAATATAACAAAACCATAAAAAATAAACACGAAAACAATGAATAATCAATATTTCCTCCTCCAATTACTCATCCGCAATAAAGCAATCAACCATAACTAATATAAATTACGTTCTACGTAAAACGCCCCAAAACCAAACAAAAATTACACCTCACCCAAATAACATTTAATTAAAATAAACTAAACTAAATTGTTCAACGTGTCTGCACCGACGCCGAGTTAGTGTCACACATTAGAAACAATTGGTGGAAGCAGCGCGGATGAAAAGCGGACACTAGTTGAATGTTTGCCAATGAAAATGAACACACGCAGCGAAAGCAAAAGCATGAAGACTGAGCACATCCCACATCAAACGCATTATCTAGATCGCTGTCCCTGTCGACATAACAAACCTAATGTTAACGTAATGTGACCCAACAATAAAAACGTAAGTTATCTGCTTTAACTAACAAAAAAGCCCACCAAAACATTAAAATCCTAACACGTCCTAGTAATGAAAAAGGTGGAAGTTTTCCATTATTTTCACAATATTTACATTTCCTGGAACATTAATCACTTAAAAACACATTAATAATTAATACGCCATTAAAACATAATGCAGTAATTAATTATTTATCACTTAAAATGGATAATTTACCTAAACGAGCGTTAAATTCGCAACAATCGCAAATTTTCCTAACCTCAAATTAATTTCTTGGCATTTCAACATGCCCACCACTTAATAGATTACGATTACCATAATTTAACATTAGTAATTACGCCGGTAATAACACTTGTTTGAATAGTTACACAATACTTGCCTAAACCTTTAATTATTTAACAATTATGTGTGTGTTTTCACCTTGAACGCGGTTCACAAATTTTCCGCTGCGAACCTACAACGTGTGTTGTGTTAGTGTCACGCAGTCTCGCGTTAGTATTTGTTTTATTCAAAAAGTATTCACGAGAGAGTAAAAGTGAATATTGTAAATTAGGTCTATACTTACATCTACACCTACAAATACCTGTACAAATACTCACTGAATCCGTAGTGTGTCAAGTGTATGACGTAATGGCAATCATGACTGGTCATGACTAACATTTTAAACATGGAAACATTGAAACACATTTTCTTCCTTTTAGTATCGTACACACTTACATATTAAATATTAACCACATTAAACATTATTATTACGAGTTGGGGAGTTCGACATGTTTTGATTGGTTGTTGTATTCGCGCTTGAAATGTGTTTGATGTTCAGTGTAGTTCTGGCGCGACGAGCATACACGCGTTGTGAGCGTGCGTTGCAAATACTTTGAAAACTTTTCTCGCACACGACGAAATAATTACTACGAAGCTATTGTGTTAGTTGTGTGTTACACCTCTCGCGGTATGTCGTGTGATTTATATTGTGCAATTAACTTTGCAATTAGATTCATTTAGTCCAGTCTGCGTTCGACGTGCTTAAAGTTTGTCCTTTACGCGTCCTACGATCGTCCTTAACATTTGTTTTATTTTACTACTTTATGTTTTGTGTTTTAAGAGTTTAAAGAAATAAAGTAAATGAAAACATTTAGTGGGTTATCAATTTTAATATTATACCGTGGTGCTTAAGTAAAAAAATCGTGTAAAGTTAATAAAATACACGTAAGTTTTATTGTTTTAATGTTTTATGGTTTAAAAGAATTGTTGTTCTTCTTGGTTTGTGTTAGTTATAAGTTATAATACAAGAACCGTGACACACTTATTTATATTTTCAATCAGTGTTTATGGTTATGTTTATGTTTGACAGTTGAACGTGTGTTGTTTAGTAAGAAGTGAAAAAATTGAAAAAAGTAAAATGTTACCAAATGTTGTCTTGTTTTTGATGTGGTTTCGTTTCGTTGGTTTTTATTCTGAAACAAAATACAAAATTATTAATAAATAATACTTGTATACTTTGTAATTTACTTGTTTTTGTTAAATATTGAAATAAATAACACAAAATTTACGATGATAACAAAAAAGATTTTGTTATTTTTGAGGTTATAACGTTAAAAATTTCAATTTATCTATTTCTTTTAAAGGAAATAATTGTTTTTGGCTTTTGACATGCAAAAAACATGACAAAATAGAAGAAAAACTAATGATATTCATTAAATACTCATGATATTGATAAAAAACTGATATCAATTTACGATATCTCATTAAATGTATTTGTATTTTATCATAATATCTACAGCGACAATGAAAAGTTCTACTTATTTCTGGTTTGGGTGGCACTGACAAATGCCAAAATTAACAACACCCACGCTACCCCTTATCTAGTTATCATTGCATCACGTATAACATTCGAGAGCATGGCTCAGTGTTCACGTGTTGACTTTATTAATAGAAAAATTATATTATGGCTTTCCAGCTGATCCTTGTACACTCATTTCTCATGTCTAGCACATCCGCCAAATGCATGTATTTTATGCATACTTGATAAGCAAACTTTATTTAGTTTATTAATAAACCAAGATAAAACATGCGTATTTTAATTTCATAATTATTGCATGTTTATGGATGTGTAGACAAAGTTATTGATAAATCTTGACATAACAAATGATGCTTGTTTACAGGAAATTGAAAAAAATTAACAACATGGCGAGCACATTACGGAAGTTAGCCATTGGTGGTTTGGCGGGCACTGCAGGCGCCGGATTGGCAATTTACGGTTTATTAAAAGATGATCAAGATGCAAGGGTTTGTATTTTTACTTTAAAAAACAAAATTTTGAGGTTATTTTTTCTCGCTAAATTAGAGGTTACTGTTTGTAATGTTTTTGTTTTTAATTTTAATAGTGGGCTGTGGTAAATGCACAACAACAACGTAAACGTATAAAACGTCCATTGCCGAAACGTGAAGAACAAATCAAATCTTTACAAACCGAATGTTTTGACGTGATAATTATTGGAGGCGGTGCAACAGGTGCCGGTTGTGCTTTGGATTCCGTCACCAGAGGATTAAAAACTGCCCTCATCGAAGCCGATGATTTTGCATCCGGTACATCAAGCCGTAGCACAAAGTTAATTCACGGAGGTGTGCGTTACCTACAAAAAGCCATTATGCAACTAGACTACGAACAATACAAAATGGTGAAAGAAGCTCTGAATGAACGCAGTGCTATGCTACATGCCGCCCCACATTTAGCTCATCCTTTACCGATTATGCTTCCAGTCTATCAGTGAGTATACAATTTCGGTACGTTCCGAACTTTACAATTTTCTAGTCAACAAATTTCCATACACAAACACGTTTTGTCATTTTTCGATGACGTTGCGCGTAAAATTTTGTTATCGCTGCATTTACAACATATTTGCTCTAACGTACAACTGGAATTTTGCGGATAAACTATCTGAATAATTCCACTCATGATGAAATACACACGGAAATATTTTGTATCAAAACAAATATTTTTGTTTTGACCAGTTTTGATGTTTACAGGTTATGTGTGTTTTGTTTTACAGATGGTGGCAAGTTCCATACTATTGGTTCGGAATCAAAATGTACGACTTAGTGGCGGGAACAAAAACGGTGCGTGGTTCATACCTTTTATCGAAAAAGAACGCTGTGGAATTGTTTCCAATGTTACGCGGTGATAAACTCTGCGGTGCTATAGTTTACTATGATGGTCAACAAGATGACGCTAGAATGAATCTGGCGATAGCTTTAACCGCTACCCGGCATGGCGCTACGGTCGCTAACCATGTAAAAGTGACAGGTTTAATGAAGAAAAAAGACGCGGAGGGAAAAGAGAAAATATCTGGCGTTCACGTGCGTGACGAACTCACAAAAAAAGAATGGTCTGTACCAGCTAAGTGTGTTATCAATGCTACTGGTCCTTTTACAGACAGCATTAGGCAAATGGATAACCCGCAAGTTAAAACAATTTGTGCACCTAGCAGTGGTGTACATATCGTGCTTCCTGGTTATTACAGTCCGGCTGAGATGGGTTTACTAGATCCATCTACAAGTGACGGGCGGGTGATTTTCTTTCTTCCTTGGCAGAAACAAACTATTGCTGGGACTACAGATTTGCCTTGTCAGGTGACGCATAATCCTAAACCAACGGAAGATGAGATTATGTTTATTTTAGAAGAAGTTAAAAATTATTTAAATCCTGATGTTGAAGGTAACCTTACATAACCTTAAACAAACTTGACATTGACATAACCTAACTTAACCTAATATTTGTTAATAGTAAGAAGAGGAGATGTCCTATCTGCATGGAGCGGTATTAGACCTTTAGTTTCAGATCCGAATAAACCTGACACACAATCGTTGGCACGTAACCATATTGTTCACGTGAGTGACTCTAATTTGGTAACGATAGCTGGAGGTAAATGGACCACATATAGAGCAATGTCAGAGGAAACTATTGATGCTGCGATTCAAGCTTGTGGGTTAAAACCGAAGATAGAATGTAGCCAAACTGATGGATTGTTAATGGAAGGCGCGCATGGATGGTCTCCTACGATGTATATTAGATTAGTGCAAGATTTCGGTTTGGAAAGTGAAGTTGCCGTGAATTTAGCAAATTCCTACGGAGATAGAGCGTTTGCTGTTGCTAAATTAGCTTCCATTACAGGTAATTTTAAATTTAAAAAAATCTTAACCTATGAAACTAATTTGAATTGATGTTTGTGATCTAGGTAAACGTTGGCCAATCATTGGTAATAAAATTCACGCCGAATTTCCGTACATAGACGCGGAAATTCGATACGGCGTGAGGGAATACGCCATGACTGCTATTGATATGATTGCTAGACGTTTGAGGTTAGCGTTCCTTAATGTCCAAGCAGCCCAGGAAGCTCTTCCTTTAATTATTGACATCATGGCTGAAGAACTTAACTGGAATGAAGGTAATTCCCGCATAAATCAATTTTTGAGGTTAGGTGAGGTTATAAACAATAAATTGTCTTTTCTTTGTACAGCTGAAAAAAACAAACAATACAAAGCTGCCACTGAATTTTTACAATACGAAATGGGCCAAATGGTAAATCGCGCTAGCCGGGAACGTATTCCGATCAATTTGAGTAAAAACGAAATTCAAACCTACATCAAGCGCTTTCAAATTATTGACAAGGACCGCAAAGGATATGTTTCAATTAACGATATTCGCAGGAGTCTCAAGGTAGTAAATTCTAACCTTACTTTCACAGCAATTCAATTATACAGTGTACACAAACAACCAATTTACATTTTTGTTAGTTACGTTTTTAAGTTTAAGTTTTCTAAATATGTCATATTTTGAGTATAGCACATAGGAATTAAATTTGATGATAAAGAATTGCACACGTTGCTCTGCGACATCGACACTCAGTACAACGGCCAACTGGAGTTAGCGGACTTCATCCAAGTAAGTACACAAGAACAAATCACTCATGCGCGTGTTTCGTGCTTATAGATACATGGAGAGAAGGAAGTTCCCGGTGAGGAATTGCACGAAATTTTACGTGAGATCGATTCGAACATGAATGGTCAGGTCGAACTCGACGAATACCTGCAGGTCAGACGGCTTTGCAATGCAAGAGTTTCAACAACAAATATAACCTCTAAAAGCATGAATGTGTTTATTACCACTAACAGGGTGTTAGTTTTTATAATTATTGTTTACTAAAACACCCTGTTTGAAATGTTTGATGGTTTAGTTATGAATGTAAAGAAATCATAGCATGCTTTTTCATTGATTTACGTCTTCATTTGTTTTGTTACTAGACGTGAAAGGAAGTTTTATTAAAAATTAATTTTTGTTTAACAGATGATGTCAGCCATCAAATCCGGACATATTGCTTACTCAAGATTCGCCCGAATGGCTGAATTAGAAGAAGAAAAACACGAAAAGGAAGAGCTCAAGAAGAAAATCACCGTGGAACGCAGCGGTGGTGGACTTTAGGTTAATACAAATTTTCTACGCCACGAGTCGAAACAAAATCAAAATATTACAAGTACAATTTCGTATCGCGATCAAAAACATTGATAAATGTTTTTGTTTATTTATGAAACGTTTACGACATGTTTATGAAACTTGAAATGTTTAATCGGTTGTTTATATTATTATACAAATTTTATGAATGTATACTAGACATGTAACTATTATTATTATTAAAGGATATCTTTATGTTAAATTGATTCTATAATTACTCATTTTCCGCTTTTTGTAGTCATTTTTCTGGAAAATTGTATCAATTCAGTAAAATGACAGCGGTTTCTGTCAAAAAAATATTGAAGATGGCGCTAGCGGTACTTACGTATCAGTCGTTTAGTCCGGAAATAAAACTCACTGAAAAAAAACGAAAAATAATTATAAAACAAACAAAAGGCAACGTTTGTAAGTTTGGTACCTTAATTTATAACGATGGAGTCCTTCTGAACCAAAATCTCGCCCGATAATCATCCGAACAAGTCAAAAACGCGGCGTGAGTCGGTGAATGTGCTATCAATCTGACAGCGCCATTGTGTCCTAAACTCATCAATTGTTTTCTGCTTGCATTTCTCGAATTCCACGCGCATAAACTTGTCGTTACTTCATCGGGAAACAGGACATAATCTTCTGTGTGATTAAAAACTGCTTGAGCTTCAAATTCTTGTTTACCCGTTGTCCCCGCTCCGGTGTAAGCGATCAAACATCTACTTGTTGTTAACTCCCACAATTTACAAATAGAATTTTTACCAGCCGATAGTAAATACTTGCCGTTTTTCGAAAACAAAACTGAACATACTTCCATACCGTCATGCGCTTTGGCAAAAGTATTGATACATTTATTAGAAACACCATCCCAGAGTTTTATACTACCGTCGCGTGATGCTGAAGCAAAGACTTTCGCGTCTGCCGACCATTTTAAAGAAGTGACAGCTGCGGTGTGTTGATGAGATGGAATGGCGCATACATGACATTGAGTTGTGTTAACGTCGTAAAGACGAATTACTGGATGTTGAGTGCCGACGATTATATGATCGCCAGCTGGGTGGAATGATACACATTTGATTGGTTCACTTTCCTAAACATAAAACAATTTTTGTTTTCTCACGCAATTGTTTGTAATTTTTGTATTTTTTACTAACCGAAATTGTTTTAAACGCCTTTTTAACACTAGCTTTAGATATGTCAAACAGTTTTAAAGTGTTATCTTTTGAACCTGACACTAATATAGGTTCGCGAGGATGAAACTCTAAACAAGTTACTTCTTCCATGTGATCATACAACGTACGAATTACAGGATGACCTTGTTGTTCACCACGTGAGGGATCCATTTCATCAGGGGCAGATTTTGCCAGCATTCTATCAACATCTAAAATCTATATAAACACAAAAATCTTTTCAGTTAAAAATGTTAAAATTGCGAATGTGTATACTTGGTTGCCTAACTTTCACCAACCAAATGTTTGACAAAACTGGTCAAAACAAAACAAATTTACCTTTATACTGGCATCAACACTACCAGTGGCTATAAGTTGGCCATCAGCTGAAAAACATCCAGCCCTACAATTGCCTTTGTGAGAAGTAACATAAGCAGTTTCATATTGAGCTGGTTCAGGAGCAGCAGCACTTGAATCAGTTTCAAACTCCAAATCTTTTAAATAAAATAGTAATTTAATATTTTTTATTGTTTAACTGTTTAATTAGTATTTATTACCTAAACCTGGCCCCACATGATTATTTCCAATCCCAATATTCACTGGTCTTTCTTTACGATCTGGCTCATGTTCCAAACCAGCATTCATGATATAAAGTAATCTATCACTTGGTGAACAAGCTGGTTCAGCATTAACTGCATTTGATAAATTGGTTGCAATTGTTTGATGTCCATCATATAATAATTGACTATGAAAAACAATAATATATTAATACAAATATCAAAAACAACCAAATATACTTTAATAAGCAAGTTTGCAAAAGAGAAAACATCACATAAAATTTACCTTATTATCAATCTATACAAATATTCACGACTTTTAATTATATTTTTAGTGTCCACATCTTCTTCCTTCATTTTGGAGTATGTATTTGTTAATTATCTTTAGTTATTTAAGGTTTTTATGACGAAAACCGGCGATGTGTACGTTGTTCACCGCTGTACACTCACTTGATGCTTTATTTTTGAGGTTAACATTTTCAAACAAACTAAAATAAAGTAAACCAAACAGTATTTTTCTAAAATTTACACTGCAAGTTAAACTGTTTATTTGTATATAGACTGAGTAATAATAAAATATTTAGTATTTAATTAAAAATATAGAATGTTTGTGTTAGAATCAGTCAGAATTGCTTGCATTTAAGATAGGCAACCCAAATAACATGGAACAATTTAATAACAACAAATGTTCTAAATAAAAAGCATTAAATTAAATTTTAAAACAACAATTTAGTATTATTCATTAAGCTCTACAATGTGATGATTCCAGTTTTTCAAATAATTGTATAAATATTTTTTACAAGACTAAATTAATTGTTTTAGGAATAGGCAACTCAAATTACACATAAATTTAAAAAACAAAAAACAACAAATCATAAATAATCTTTATTTAAATCATTCATATATAGTAATTAGTACATTTATCATTAAATACATATAAAAAATCCAAAATACAAATCTAATCGCATAAATTATTTTAAATTTAACTGTTTACATGTTTAAAACAACAGATGAAATTCCAAACTATACCAAACTAAACCAAAGTACATTCAAACATAATTAATTTGACTTTAAACGCATATAAATAATTCAAAACTGTGTTTTTTCACTGAGTGTTTCAAATATTTAGCCTGCATGTTGTCATTAAACGCCATTTCAAAGCTGGCCATTACACGCAACCGAAAGAAAGTACATGATGTCAATTTGAATGATAGTTTGATGAACACAAAACATAAACAATTGCAAAATTAAACTCGCTTAACATGCAGTCAACTAATAGTAGAATACATGCAAAAACTTTAACGACTATAATGGACTACTATTACTAATTATATTTCAAGCAATGACAAAAAAGACTGCTACTATTATCTATTTTAAGAGCTAATGACTAAAACTATAATATATGACTGAAAGTTGTGCAAATAGATGATATGTTTATTAAAAGTTAATAAAATATTGTCTACGCTGAATGTTTTTATGTAAACAAGCAACCAATCTTTGCGTTCAAAACAAAGATGGAGCTGTTTGTGATCACAACAAAGCGCGGCTTTGGTTTTTATAAATAATTAGCGAATTTTAACTCAAAACTTTTAAGTTTTTAAGTGTTTTAAGTGTTTAAGAGGTGTTTAAATATTCTATTGTTTAAAAAAACCGCGTGTACAGTCTATATTGCAATTATGAAGCATTGGCAACGTTGCGAATGATTTATAATGAATATAGGTTTGCATTGAATTTTAGAAATTTGATAAATTTAAATGCGCTCATAACTTTACTTAAAATTAATCGTTTTAGCTTGGCAAACTGTTTAATTATCACTCACTGCATTATTTTTTTAAAGAACTTATTAAAATTTTAGGTTAAAAATTTAATTGAAGTGAATAACGCCAAACATTTTTTAGGTTATGTTGTGTTTATGTTTTAGGTGTTGATATATTAATGCAAGTGAGATATTAGGCTATTTTATAGCATCAGTTTGAATAGTAATAAGAAATTGAGAAAAATGCAAGCAACGCAGAATAGAATAATCCAAATGCCTTTGTTTGATGGATCATAACCGTGTTCTTGTTTGAAAACACGATTTCTATGTCTTGCGCCTGGAAATTTTAAGGTTAGATCACAAGAAATTATTATAACCTAAAAACATAAATTTCAATTACAAAAAAAAAACTTACTTTTAAGATGTGCATCTAATTGACTTTGACTATTGGCGGTAATTGTGCATAATTCACAATCGAATGTTTTACCTTGACGTTCCGCCCGCATTATATGCCGTCTTCCTTCTAAATGTCGTTTGAGCACGTTGTAACTTGTGACTTTAACTCCACATAAATCACATCCAATACTCTTAAGAATTAAGAAGAAAACAAATTATAAGCGTGCAATAATATAAAACGTGGTTTTAACGTTGACACTTACTTTTTTTGCGAATGGATTCAGCATAGGGTCATCATCGATGTTTAACGCGGTTGTTTCTTCAGTGGAAAGATGCACTTCTTGTAAATTACTTAAATGATCCTCGTGGTGATCCCACATCGTGAAATTCATCATTGGTTGCATTGGTTGGTCTCTATTCGTCGTTTGCGCGATTAAATAATTCTCAACGTTTTCAGTTTCAGTCATTTTTGCGAACACCACATTGATTCAACACGCCACAAACATAAATGATTTTTGCTACAAGTGGAGAGAGATATGAACAAGAATTTTTATCCTTTGATTCAATACAATAAAAGATAACACAATTGATAAATATTTACTTTGTTGTTGGGACAAAGAAAGGTTAAAGATTTTTCAAAAAATCAAATTTTTTTTTGTTGCTTAAATAATACTTTAGAGTCATAAAAATATAATGCCGGTTGATTTATAGAAAAAAATTAATTTGAAAAGGTTCAATTGTTGATATTACGAGAGCGCGAGCTATAGGATTAAAGCGGGCATTAAAACTTTAAACGCTCATATCTCAAAACTGATTTTTTTAAGTTCAAAGACAAATAACTCAGACAATTTTCAACCGAATGACTTGAAATTTAGAATACATCTTGGAATATACATTGTCTATAAATTGTCTATAAAATTGTTGCGATATATTACATAGTTCATTTGTTATTAACAATTATATGACTATTTTTAAGGCAAATTTTTTATTTTTTACTTTAGAAGTGCGCCATTTTGGCAAAAATCAATATATCGCAAAAATCCCACGGGCTTATATAGCTGTACTAATATATAATCATAAAAAAATGTTTGTTCATTATATTTAAAATAATTACAGAACCTGTTTGTCCGTCCGTGATCCCTGACATCAAAAAACACGCCATCGCAAAAACGTTGTACAGCCGCCATTTTGGAATAAATCGCTTCAAAAAAATTATTATAATTAGTCACTAACATGTTTAATAAAATCACATTAAAATTATTTTGTTTCAATTTGTAGTACTTCTGAAAAAAAATAATCAAAAAATGTTATTTTCACTCTAATACTGAACTGAAAAAAAACATACAAAACAACTAAAATAAACAAATATTTTATCATTACGGAATCAAATAAATATAAATTAATTTATTATATAAATTATATGAATTATTGAAACCTTAAACCATATTTTTGGGTTACTTCCGGTGTGTGTACCGACGCAACGGCCATTAGTAATGGCACATCATTAGCTTCCAATTTTAATGTTGACGTTAATAAATCAATCGTGCAATATTCAGTATCCAATAACATTTGGGCTAATGCTTTCGACTGAATGCAGAATTCACGAAGTTTTTGTTCGATATGCATCAAACACTACAAAAAATAAAATAAAAACTTAACAAAAAATACAAAATATTAAAAAATATTAAGAATAATATTAACAAAACTTAAATAAATTATTTATAGAACAATAAAAACATACATATTCAGGTGGTGTATGTAATTTCCACATTTTCAATAAAGTTTCCAACATATTAGCTACCAATTGTGACATACCGATAGGTACGCCACCTATCGTTTTATCAATCACATAAGTATGGCTTGATATCACACTGACTGTCCTAAAAATGCTAAAAATTACAAACAAGAACATAAAATATAAAGAGATACATACCACGAATCAACGTTTCCTACAACAGCTACAGATTCTTCAACAAAATCCCCTGAAATTGGATGTTTTGCAGATAAAACCAAATCACGTTTTAGAACTGACTGCCAGTCTGTTGAAGGGTTTAACAGTCCTTGTAATGCTATATTTGGTATGTACTTATGACTACTTGATCGAATTAATGTTGACGTAAATTCTAATGGTGTTTGTGTTGTGGATTCAATGTTATAACTAAAAATTTTAACAAAAAATTACAAATACAATTTTTAGGTTAGAATTTTCGCAAAATTTGATTGAATTTTTTTTTGGGAAATATTACCTTGGCATTAGAAGTTCAATTGTTTTCAATGGTGTAACTTGATTTTCCGGAACAATCAACGTGTTACCCAAAGACCTTCGAACAAAATCGCTCGGCTTCTTATCACTCTCAACCACTTCCTTTGCCATAACCTTACAAGTAGTTGGTAAAACCAAATCGCTGGTATATTCCAATTCGGAAGCATTCGACGGTGTTTGTAACGGTTCGTCATCTTCCGCATCATCCGTATCGTCATACTTTGAAAAATTAATATTCGAAAACTCCCCGTGAGCGCAGAAATCTTTCTTGTGTTGCAAATGCATATCATTCAGTTCAATATTTTTACTTTTCATATAATTCTCAAAGATTTGCGGATATTGTTGAAAATTAAACTTTACACCTGCATAACGATACTTCGCATTTTTAGCTGAAGCAGATGTAGAAGTAGAAGTAGAAGTATCAGAAGAATCAGAAGAATGAACAACTTGATGTGTAGGTTCTTCACTCTGCGCTCGTTTCGGTTTCGCACCTTCAAACGTTAAATTCGTACATGATTTGCTTGGTTTTACCCCATCGGAGTTATTCATCACAAAATCAGAATCGTCAAACACGTTTTTGTCGTTTACATTTTGAAAATTAGTATTCAACATTTCCAGACGTTCATCAGCCCCCAAAACAAATAAAACTTTTGGTTCTTTGTCGTGTTTTAGTTGCGCATAAGGTAACACAGGTTCAGGCTCATTTGTTTCTTCCAGATTGCTTAAATCCCGTACGCAAGTCCGCATTTTTTTAATACTCAACCCTTTGTGTGATATTGGTAGTTGGAATGATTCGTTAGTGACTAGATTTTGCGTTTGTTGTTGAGTATTTTTTAATTTATCTAAGTTAGTTTGCTCTAATTGACTTGGAATGTTGCTACCCACGTCGCAATTGTTATTGGAATATTTTGTTTCACTTAGTTTGTCGTTTTTAACCGTTTGGATGTTGTCAATGTTTATTTTACTTAAATCTTCATTCTCAAATATTAGTTTTTTTACCTCACTACACCGGATAAAGTAGGTTAACACGTTGATAAATTTATTTATTAATTCTTCTTCGTTTTTTCCAGTGATTATTGTGTGAGCGATTTTACTGGGATAACCAACACAGCCGTAGAGTTCACATAATTGACGAATATAAAGATTCGGATGCTTTGGCGATTTTATTTCGTCGTTTGGTAATAAGGTTGTCACCCAACCAAGATGATGAGTTAATACTCCGGTCATTAATGTGCTGAGGAAACTAGAAATTTAAAGCAAAAGTTACTCATGAAACTTATACTTTTAATTTTTATAAATTACTTTGTAAATTAATCTTACCAAATACTTACAAATTTGTGTGTTTGACATCAAACTTTTCAACCAATTCACATAAATCTCGCACAAACTTCTCAATCTGTTCACTTTTTCCACTAACACCCAGATTAAATCTATCAGTTTTAAAAAATTTGCTTAAACTTTTAAATCCACGCGATTCGCTACAATTTGTATAAAAATAATTTTCACCAAATAAATGCTTCGTATCACATTTAATACTGATTGGAATATCACAGTTGCTTAATTGATGCCACACATTCACATTTGTTCCGATAATTGTCAACAAATGAACGAACCATTGCGCTGCTGTTTGGGACACTTTGAACATAGCAGACAAGAACGTGTTGTGATGTATATACGCCATTTCTAACTCTTGCCGCACTCGCTTTAAAAATGTTTCGACTACAGCAATGTGTTGCATTATAAAATTTTCTAAACGTCTGAAAATTAAATTTAAAATAAAATAAAACCAAAACTGAATAATTTTAAATTAAAAACATACTTTTCTTGCTCGGCGGTCATTTCTAAAATAATTGCCAATCCTAATTTACTCGCACGTCGATGTCGCATCCCACGAATATCATCGCCCAAACACATCGACGTGGGTAAAGACCGATGCGCTGTATTCTCCGAAAACGAATTTGACAGTCTGCAGCAATCGTCAATAACCATTGATTGCGGACCGCTGCTTAGTGAACTGGTGGATAGTTCACCGCCGTAACCAGAAGAAGAGATCATGCTGGAATTGAAAGGAACATCCAATGGCTGGCTGTGTAGACGACGGCGACATATCAACAAAGTATCACTCGCCGTGCTTAAGTGATCGCTCGTTGATTGGTCGCTGTTGAACGTTTGCGAACTGCTGCTTCCCCCCGAATCATCCAATCGAAGTGGATACTCGAATTTACCAGGTACTGACGAATGATTGGCTGTGGAACTACGTGTTCGAGGACTAGGAAACACCTGATTGGATTAAATATTCATTTATATTCTGCATAAATGACTGTAGTTATTAATTACGAAAATGTTTTCAGTTTACCTGAGAAAATACTATTCGAGGTGGTAAATCTAAACTATGAATTTTATACAACGTGCCACGATAGCTCATTGCTACTGATCCAAAAATCATTTCGGCGAGGTGGCTGACATCACTTGTTGGTTTTTTAAGCTAAAAAATTTATAGAACAATTAAAAATTATTG
>JARJDS010002971.1:0-15156 GCA_030264155.1 Atheta pasadenae
CGAAAAACCAACAAAAAAAACTAATTTAAAAAAATTAAAATTTAAAACTTTTGACTTTAAAATCAAAATAAAATATTAATTTTTAAAACACCCTGTACATGTTATACACTAAAAGATGTGCAATTAAATAATCTACAACCCCACCAAATAATAATTAAAAAATATTAATTAGGGTAAACACCACGGGCGAAAAACAAACAAAATATTTGTTTTTTCTTAAAATACTTACTTTTCCTAGACTCTATTGGAATAATCATATCTCTAGCATGATTAATCACAATGTAAGAATCTTCCCCAGTTTGTGTCTGCATAACCTCCAAAATCTTCTCCACATATGACATAACCTCTTCCTTACACTTCAGTTGATACAACTTGTACCGATTGTACGAAAACCTAACCAAGTGCAAAATGGCAGCTACTGACAGAATTATAATCGCCGTCCTTACGATGGCGCTTACTTTCTGCCAAAATGAGCACCTCCAAGGCACACTAGGCGACAAAACCGCAAACGCACGGATAAAATGTCCATTTTGTAATTCTTGGTTCTAAATTTAAAGAAAAAAAATTATAACCTCAAAACTTTGGTTGTACCACAAACTACCATAAACTTACCGATTGTTTCACATCATCAACAACTAAATACTCATCACCAACAGCGTTTGGATCCACTTTGAGGACAGAAATACCCAAAAACTGATTGTAATGAGCAATCAACACAAAACTATCAATATCTTGCAAAATAGCTCTGTCATCTTGTATCTTATAATTGCTCTTAATAAATTTAACAATGTCAGCGTCAGTCATGTATAACTTCTTCTTATTGGTGGACGCAGACGTCGAAGAAGTCAATAAATCGCCGCATTGATAATCAATTGCAAGATCGATAAGTTTCGGTTTGAAAATTTTGTACAAATCAATACCGCCCCCTGCTTCGTCTTCAGTTAAACAATCCTTGGTGATTGTGTTTGAGCAATATGGGACCTTCAAACCCGCAATATCATTTGTGTTACTACCACGATGCAACCCGTAGTACAAAACTACCAATATTACAAAAAATAACCCTACAGATGAAATTAGAGCTAAAGATATAAAGTTTCCTTTGTTTTCTTCAGTTTTCAACGATGCGGAGGTCTTCTTGATGGTGGTCTTGGACCAAACACGACGGCTAAAGTCACTGGGGATGTACTTCATTAGTTTTTCTTTGGATCTGTTGAATTTAAAAAACAAAGTTTTGAATTTAAGGTTAGAAATATCAGGGAATTTTTGTAACACCCTGTATAAGTTATATACTAAAAGATGCAGAATTTAATTATCTACAAACCTGCCCAAGAATTTCTTTGGATATGTTGAAAGAAAATTGTTTAAAATATAGATAAGTACAAATATCCTCAAAAAAACAAAGTCTTGACTTTGAGGTTAGAAATTTTAGGGATGTTTTGTCACAATCTGCATAAATTATATATCAAATGATGCAGAATTTAATTATGTTTAAAACTATTCTAGAATTATTTGTATATTATAAAATTTGGGAAAACTACACGCAAAAAACAAAACTATCTTTTTTTTGGTTCGAACAAAAAATTACATTGTAAAGAAGTTTTGACTTTGGGGTGAAAAATTTTGGGGATGTTTTGTCACAATCTGCATAAATTATATATCAAATGATGCAGAATTTAATTATGTTTAAAACTACTCAAGAATTATTTGTAAATTATAAAATTTGTGAAAACTGTACGAAAAAAACAAAAATATGTTTTTTTGATCCGAACATAAAATTACCTTGTAAAGAAGTTTCCTGGTTTGGGAGGCTCCGGTTTGGTAAAACTATACCTTCCTAAGGTGTGTTGGTTAACCATGGATGGAACACGCTTCTTGAAGTTCTGCAGAAACGGCGCTTGATGAACAACATCATCTAAATTATTTTCAAACTCTTGTTCATCGCGTAACCGTTCGTACGTCGATTTTGGTTGGCGCGTTGGCCGTGGACGAACAAGAGAAGAAGATGTTAATCGTTTGGGTTCCGAGGTGATTTTAGGAGGAGAGTCTAAGGAATTAGTGGTGGAGGATGACAAATTCAAAGCTAACAATAAATCGTCGTCAGTTTCATCAAATTGCAAATCATTGCTCGATAACTGTCCCATTGCAAACTGAGACAAAACCGTTGATTCTCTTGGTGTGGAATGCTTAGGCTTCTGGTACAGATCATCAGACTCAGAGTCTGAATATTTAAATTCCACATTAGTATACGTAGCAGGCGGTGGCATCTGATTTGTTAATTTGCTTCCTCTCGAAGATGAAACTTTATCCGTTGGTTTAAACGCAGATTTCTTACTTTGAGCAACTGAAGATGTGCGTGATCCACGTGTGGTTGTTCTAGCAGGAGACACAGGCATCACGGGCGCTGCAGTTGCACGACGTCTTGATTTTTTGTCAATTTCTTCTTCATCGCTTGAATATTTTGCTAACGTACTGAAAACACCAATAGTTTCTTTATGAATTTTTACAACACCTTATATAAGTTATATATCAAATTAAAGATAATTTAATTGAGAATAACATTGTGAAAGAATCATTAGTGTAGTTTAATTAGTTAAAAAGTTATAACCAAAAAACTAAATTACAAAAAAATAAAATAAAATTGTTAATGTTGTTTTTAGTGAAACTTAGTCAACAAATATGATTACCTAGGATTAACTGTATTGCGCTTGTTTTTCTTGTCTGGGACATTATTCATAAAGTATTTCTTAATGAGATATTTCCTTGTTGTGTCGGTGATGGGCAAAACTGGATCACCTAACTCCACCATTTTTTCCCTCAACTGAGTATCAGTGACATTTTGATACTTATCCCTGTCCCCCATTATTAATTGGGATTTTCTGTAACAAAATTTAACAAACTATAACACTGTATAACACTTTCAACAGGTACACAACAAATTTTAAGGTTAGAAAAAACACAACATTGTTCAAATCTGATTTCCTAACAAACAAAATAAAAAACAAAATTGAACACTTAACAGTACATACTTAAAATTAATGCCATTAACAAATAATAATGTCAATTAAGTCAATTTAAGACTTTAATTAACACAAATAATGAAAGTAAACAAACGAAAATGCGTAGAAATCAAACAATTTTTGTAATTTTTCAACAAAAAACGCAACCATGTTAATAAAAACAATTGTAATAAAGTAAAGCAATTACCTATGCGTAATCTGTTATCGTTAATTACGAAAACCACTACGAATTAATTGATTTCTTCTAAGTTTTCTCTTGAATTTTTAAAGAATCTTCAATCAACGGCGGTAACGGCGTCGCCGACGATGATTTGCAGGTTACAAGTTTGACATTTGACAACACGCGAAGAAAAATAAGAAAGCTTTGACAGACTTTGACAGAATACAACCTTGATATTCTGAGCAAAGATAAACATTAAAACGCAGATAAATCAAGAGTAATTAATAATTTATTTATTTCTATAAGTAAATATACATAATTTTATTCGTACTCGAAGAACTGCACAGAAAAAAATCAAACTAAGACATTAAATCCTAAAATAAATAATGGTAAGTTTTGAGGTTATGCCCCAAATTAAAAATTGGTAATTATAATTATTAATTCATTACAGAGTAATCCAAATCCTCTAGATCAAGTAAAAACAGACTGGTATCAAACGGAAACCTCAGTTGTGGTTTCTATTTTTGTTAAAAATGTGAAACAAGATAATTTACTTGTCGATGTTACAGTAAAAAAATTAATGGTAAAACTTCATTTTCCTGATGGACCAGAAAGGGAATTTAAGTTTGAGTTATTTAGGGATGTTGTGCCAGAGCAGAGCAGTTATAAAATTATGTCTACTAAGGTATTTATTTAATTTTTATCGATAATTCATTTTTAATAAAAAAATTGTTTTTAGGTAGAAATTAAATTACAAAAGTTAGAAGGTTTTAGATGGGAAAAACTTGAAGGAAACCCTACAGAATTGTTAACCAAACCTTTAACTGGTAAGATTATTCTTGATTATTCTAAAAAATTAGCAATTTTGAAGTTAGAATTTTATTTTTTAAATTTTTTGTATTTTTTAAGTTCTTAACTCAAGTTCAACATCAGCTGACACAAAACCACCAAGTTACCCGACCAGTAAAGGCACTGATTGGTCAGCAATTGAGAAAGAAATCAAACAAGAAGAAGCCAAAGAAAAACCAGAAGGTGAAGATGGTTTGAACCAACTTTTCCAGAAGATTTATGGTGAAGGCAATGACGAAGTCAAGAAAGCAATGAATAAAAGTTTTGTAAGTTTAAAGAAACATTTTTCTTGTTTACAAACCTTTGTTTTTTTATTGAAACAAAGAAATTAATTTTTTTAAATATATCAATGTTTTTGTTTCAGATGGAGTCCGGTGGAACTGTTCTAAGTACAAACTGGAAGGAAATATCTGAGAAAAAGGTTGATATTAAACCACCAGATGGTATGGAGTACAAAAAATGGGATAGTTAATTACTTAAAATGTTAAACTTGTAAATGATGAAAAAATTTGGTTTTGCACTAATTAATTCAAAAGTAACAACATTATCACATCAAATAAAATTGTAATGCTTTGAAATATTATTATGAGTAAATATTTTAAAATTATTTGTTTAATTTTGTTTATACCTTATGAATAATAGATAAAATAAGTTTTTGTTTTTGGGTTAAAACTTGTCAATTTCATTGAGATTTTAAAATTAAATTTGTGCTGAATATATCAAAACCAGCGGAAATGGTATATAATTATCTAGTAGAGGATTAAATTATCTGTGATTTAACACTTAGTTCAAGTACATAAGTTAATTATTACAAGAGTAATCAATAAATTAATTTGTAGAAATAGATAACCCCAAAATTCAGCACGTCTTCACAATTTTTAAAACACTTTTTATCAGTAGTAACACTTAAATAGGTTTTAAACCATAGCAGTCGTCTTGTAGATGAATAAATTCTCTTTAATTTGATGTATAGGTGCACCTTCTACGTTAATTATTACGTTTGTAATCAACGAATTAAAATTACTACTATATTTGCAAGCGTTTGTAGGCAATTGACGTACAAATGACAGCTAACGCTAGTGTTCTCCGCGTTTGGTATAGTGGGCGTGTCTTAGGAAATCCATGATGGCCGACTTGCGGGTTATTCTTATGGGAGTGCGCACAATGCGCAGTAGAGGCTGTCACTCTAACACGCGCATAGTGTGAACTTAGCGTTACCCAGCAATACCTACGCCATTGGTCGAGAGTTAGAGCACAGAGTTTGAGTTTAAAGTTAATTGTAATTCAAAAATTTTAAAACAATTTTGTTTTTAATTGTTAATAACTTTGTTAATACTTAACGTAAAACAATGTTCTTTACATCAAATTAAAGAGAATTTAACGCTTTATACATCTCGTCAAATAACTACAACATACAGATAAGTTATATATTAAAATTCTGTAAAACAAAAAAATGCGAACGTTTTTTACAAAATATTTTATTATTTATTTATTTATATACATAATATATACAATTCACATGTCGTATGTGTGGTTTTGTGTTAACATTGTTCACATCTTCACATTTTCAAAGCGGATTAAATACATAAATACGTTTGACGTTTGAAAATGAACGAATCACGTTTAAGTTTAAATTATTTAAATTAAATACTATCATAAATTAATTAGTCCACATTCCTAAATGTAGGAAAGTACACTCACAACTCACTGTAGTCTTTATTACCATTTTAGAATGTTTAGATTGTTTAATCTATCTGTTGTTGTTTGATAATTTGTTTTTCGCTTCTTGCACGCGTTCGAACCAAAGTCGCACTTGATCAGAGTTCATATTACCAATACCAGGTGGTAATTGAGTTAGGGGTACACGTGGCCTTTGCTGCTGATGGCCAGGGTGTGAATGACGCACTTGGACATGTCGACAACGCGTTGAAGACGCCGACGAAGACGAACCCAAACTTGCCAAGCCCGAAACGTCGTCTTCGGGAGGACTTTGGACGGTTTTGATGTCTAGTTTTGGTTGCACTGGTTTACGGCCAATGTCGGTTGGGTGCGCAACTCTTCCATGATTTGTGTGAGTTTCTTCAAAGACGGTTGGTAAAGGCTTGGAAGTCGCTGTAATCCAAATGAAAATTTCAAGTTAAAATCAAAAAAATTTAAGCTAACTTTGAAAGCCCATAATTTAATAATTAATACCCCTAAGTGGACGATTAAAACACTAAATTGTAGAGAATTTAATTGTGTATAAGATACAATTTTTAGATTTTAAAAATTATTGAAAACTTTGACGCTAAAAATTAAAAACCAAACAAATTTTTTTTTAACCAAAAATAAAAATTATGATTTTAAAACTCTAAAAACTTTAAGTTAATTAAACACAATCTAAACAACCTATATCTTAAATTATGGAGAATTTAATCCTCTTTAAAATGATATATAACAACAATATAAAATATACATAGTGTTGCCGTAAAACTCAAAAATTAATTTTGTAAAAAAATTATTTGCATTCCATTCCGAAAAAATTAGTTATTAATATTGTTAATTCAAACTCACGCCTGCCAACCGTGTTGCACGATGGTCCTTTGAAGAAATCATTAGCCTTTACAACAGTTCCGAACTGATCTTCGATTTGTACCATGACACCAAAGAGTTTTCCTTTGTTAAGATCTCTGACGCCTTGCAAGACATTAAGGTTGACATACGCAATAGATTCGGAGATAACCACAGAATCGCCGATTTTTTTCTTCACTAATTAATAAAAAATAATAGTAATTAAACTAAAATTTAATAAACAATTGACTTAAACTTACATTTATGTTTCTTTTGTCCTTTAACGTGGTAGTAAAGTGTAACTCGATACAATTTTTCACTTTCCTGTGAATTTTCGCTTCTACCGCCCCTTGGCAAGCAAGGAGTGACATCTGCAGGGTCAATTAGGGTTGTATGATTTGAAGGGTTGTTACGATACAAGCGTAGACTCGCAGATGCAATGGTATCTTCAAGTTGTGGAAGAGTAAAGTACAATTTCATAAAATCATCGTTTTCTTCTGTGCTTTTTGGCTGCGTACCTTAAGAGAAATTAGTTATTATAATTTTAGTTCTAATAGGGTTGTAGAGGGTTAAATTATCTTTAATTTGATGTATAACATGATTAGTTTTAATGAATATTTATTACGTTAATTAGGAAATTAAAATTTAAAATTTTAATTTTTTTGTTTGCAGAAAAAATTTTTTTTTTAGTAATTTGTTCATAACTTTTTTGTTTATTATTAGTTTTTATTGTATTATACATCAAATTAAAGCCAATTAAATTCTGTATAAGTTAATGTTATTGTTAATAATTAAATTGTTTATTTAATACAGTAAAATTTTAAACAAACAATGAATACTTACAATTGGCATAAAATGATCGATCACGTTCGCCGTAATTTTTGCTGCCGTTGCCTTTGGTAATAAAATCCATAACTTTTTCTTTAATGCTGTTGGTCATGGCCTGTCTGTCCCTAAAAAAATCACACGTGTTACCAATTAATTCGCAACAATCACGATTAATCACGACCAAGCCAAACTAGACAAAAATCACAACAAACCTTGCAAATAAAATCAAAACAAATACAAAAAACAACAAAAAACTAGGATAATTATTAATAAATCGTGTTGTATGGCGCCAATTATAAAAAATTAGCGTCTATACTTTTTGGTGTTTCGATGTTCATTTAATTTATTTAATTAGTAAACGTCTAGCTGCGAGTCTAGTGGATTGTTAGATGGTCGCTTAACAACATCCGGAAGTGTTTGTTGTGTCAAGGTCGCGCCACATGCGTGATTCGTTCGTTGATTGCACACACGCGAAGACGGCGGGCGTCGCCGTCGCCGGCGCGTTATGTAACTGACGGCGCGTCGCGGTGGCGGTTATTAGAGCGCGTAATAGTATCCTGCACGGGCTCGTAAAGACGGCGCGACATCGATAATCATAGTTAATATGTGAGTGCGCACATGTGCACAGCAGGACAGGAGCTAATACGGTTAAATGTTGAAATGATGAATTAGACTGATACCGAGTCAGGATGAGATGTTTATTTAACGCACGTTTGGTTCACCAAAATATTTTGGAATGAAATTATTAATTAGTTTGACGTCAATTTACTGAGAGACTAATTGATAGATTTTTGTCAAATTAATTTTAGATTGTAGAGAATTTAATTAGCTATCAAATGCTTTTTACTACATATTTTTAAAAAATTACAGTGATTTTTTATGATTTTTTAAGTAAAACAATACAAAAATTCAGAAATAAAAAAGTTAATAATGTAAAGTTAAGTTTAGTCTTAATTTACAAGCACACTAATTAATAAATTTAATTGTACTTTTAATTAGATTGTAGATAATTTAATTGGCTATTAAATGCATCAAAGTATAAATTTTTAAAAAATATTGGTGATTTTTTATGATTTTTTTAGTAAAACGTTGCAAAATTACCGACGCTATACTTGAGACAAAAAGTGGTAAAGTCTAAGTTAACTTTAGATTCAATTTACGTCAAAGCTAATTGATGATTTTTAATGAAATAAAAACCTTATTATAGAGAATTTATATATCTTTTAAAAGAATTTAATTTCAAAAATTTAAAAATTTTTTGTAATTTTTTAGAATTTTTTTAGTGAAACATTGCAAAAATTTTATTAGTCAATGTGAACAATGTATAGTTAAGTTTGGTTTCAATTTGTGAAGAAACTAATTAATCGATTTTTATGATATTTATGTCAAATTATAAACAATTTAATTAGTTATTAAATGCTTTTTAGAACAAATTTTTAAAGAATATTGGTGATTTTTTATAATTTTTTTAGTAAATCATTGCATAAAATACAAGAGTATACTTTAAGAAAAAAAGTGCAAAACATGGTAAACTTTATATTTAAATAACTAATAAACCAATGAATGGATTTTATTGAAATTGAAATTAGGTGATAGAACATTTAATTGGCTTTCAATATATTTTTAGTTTAAATATTTAAAAAATCTGTGGAAATTTTTATAAATAATTTAATAAAACAATGCAAATTCTAAAAAATTTAAACTCAAAAATTTAATTTAAAGTTTAAAGCTTAATTATGACAAAACTAATTAACCGATTTTAATTATTTTTAATGGATCTTGTAGACAATTTAATAAACTATAATTATTGCTTTTGTTTATAACAATATCTTAAAATATATAATAGTTATTAACAAGTTTATAACATGCAACAAAACAAAAAAGTTTAAATTTTTAAAAAACCGAAAAACTTTAAAAGCTTGCTGTGTCTAAACTAATAGATCGATTTTAATGAACCAAAGCTTAAATTATACAGGATGTTCCACTAAGTGATTGTGTCTAATAAAATTTTAATTTCGTCTGGTATCTAACGCCTCACGCGTCTTGAAACTCCAAGCTTACATCTCATGACTCTATCTACTTGTACATCAACTAATCTCACACCTATCCTTCTAAACTAAACGCAGATCGGATCTATGACCATTCGCTCGACTCGCCGAGAGGCATAATACATATGCATAGGTCAATACACTGTCTAGACAGACAGAAGAGAAGCGCGTCTAGCCGCGGCTTCTCGCGACTAGTCAACTGTTGAACTTAACTATTGCCCGTGCTATTGCTCGGCTGGAATGCACAATTCGACACAAGTCCGACAAGTCCAGCCAACTTCGTCCCTTTGCGCGCTTTTTGCGTGCCAAACTAGACTCGGCGCTAGACATCATCCAACAGGTGTCTTCGTCTTCAGCATCAAAGAATTTCAACAACAAACGCAACAACAAATGAAAGCTTTCGAGCCGAACAAAAAGAGGGTCAGGTTTTGCATGCTTTGGCGTTGACTGTTGACTGTCGAGGTATTTTGCGGCGAGCCGTGTCGTCTAGGACTCGTTTGCATTTCACGCTGTCTGGTTTACAACTTTTTACAACTTTACTACAAGTCTACAAAGTCGCTAAGACAAGGCGTCTCGCCGGCTACGATTATTTATTTATTGATTGCAGACAAGCAAGACAAGACAAAACAAGCATGCTGTGGTGTTGTGTTGCACTGTCAAAGATGCTAGACGAAGAGTGCAACGAGCCTTGGCCTTATTAAGAGCTATTCTATTGATTTTACAACAGAAAAACAACTATTGCACTAAAAAACTTGATAAAAAACAAAAAAATAATTTTTAGAAAAATCCGTCCTACTTTTAAATGCAAATTACATATTAATTAATTACAAACACAAACAATGAATTACTTTAACTAAAAGTACGTATAATTAACTTTAATTTAAGCTAAAGATCAATTAATTCCGATAATTACAACCCTTACAATTTAAATTTTTAAAAAAATGTGGAAAATAACACAAAATAATAAATTTTGATTTTAAGACTTAATAACTTTTTAAACAAATTTTAAATTATTATTGTAATTACAATATCTAACAGTATATTTAATTACCTTTAATTTAAGACTAAGATCAATTAATTCTGATGATTACAACTCACGCAATTTAAATTTATAAAAATTGTGCGAATTAAACAAAAATTTATATTTATTAATTTTATTAAACTTTAAACCCTAATAACTTTTAATCAAATTTTAATTTGGTAATTTTAAGTATAACAGTTTAAAGTATGTTTATTTACCTTTAATTTGAGACCATGATAAAATAATTCTGATAACTACAACCCTTTCAATTTAAATTAAAAAAAAAAATTGAGCAAATTAAACAAATATTAATAAGTGTTAACTTTAAACCGTAATAACTTTTATTATACATTCAATTTGGTGATTTTAAGGAATAAATATAAAAGTATATTTAATCACCTTTAATTTAAGACCAAGATCACTTAATTCCGTTGATTATTTCACGCGTAATTGTAAATTAAAAAATTATGATTTTGAAATATTTCGATACTTTATGTTAGTCTAGTGTGTAGCGAATACGCCCGTTCCCACCACTCGAGTTTGTTATTTTCAAAATGGTTGACATACATGTAATCTTATGGGTGGTAACCATAGCAACCAAACAACGACTACGTCGCGTTCAAAAAACTAAAATTTAAATTTAAAAACTTTAAAACTTAAATTGTTTATAACTTTGTTGTTTCTTAACGTAAAATAACGTGCAATACATCAAATTAAAGAGAATTAAATTCTCTACAACCCTAATACAATGATAAATTTTTATCTATAAGAATAATTAGTTGAAATTTAAATTTAATAAAATAATTTGAATTAAACGTAAAAACAAACAAAATAAATTAATAATTAACGTATTTAAGTCAAGTTCAATCCACAAATAGCATCAGCATATTAAAACTAAAAATAGTTTCGACGCATTTCGCTGTATATGCCAAAAACTAGTTGCAAGTGCCAAAAATAAAACAAAACAAACAAAACTAACAAAAAACGGAAAACACAACCAAGAAAACGTTAACAAACACACATTTTGTGTAAATACCTGTCTTCTGGTGTTTGGTAATCCCTTAAAACACAATTACAAACCATTATCAATTAATTAACCCTCAAAAATTTAAAATGAAAAAAGAAAACTTAAAAATGTAAAAAATGTTTTGATTCATAAATTAATGAATTTAAAAGTAATTAATATGGTACTTACTGTGCACGTTGTCTTAATAACAATTCCTGTTGCGTGATTTGAGGGTTGCCAAACTGTTGGCCCGGTTGGGGTTGATCCGATTGCATTTCTTCGCTTTCATTATCGAAATTCACGTCGTGACGATGATGATTCACTTTGTGATGGTGGTGGTGCAATCCCGGGGGGTGTTTTTCATGCTTATCATGAGTGTCATGTTTTTCGTGTCCTTTCTGATGGTGTTGCGCATGCTGCGCATGTTTAGGGTGCGCGTGGTTCCCGTTAAACTCAACGATTTGTTCCGCAATGCGATCGACAAACTTTTCCAATTTATCGTCGTAAAATCGCTCGGCGGATGTTTCCACTGCCGCCTCCGCTGGTTTTCCCACCCTTACAGCTGGTACATGCTGTTCGGGGGTTGGTAATGTACAAACAAAGATCAAACATGCGTCAAACACGATGAAAAATGATAAAAACATTTTTTTTTAATTTTTAAGTTTTTTGATGTTAAAATCAAAATTAACGTTTTAAAATTATTAATTAAATTAATTACCACTGTTTACACTTTAAGTCAATTAGTTTTTAATGTTTTTATTAGAAATTAATTGTTTAACTGATAGTTTTTGTGTTTTTTTTTAATTTTAAAGTTTTTTGTTGTTTTTCTTGGTTTTTCTTCGTTTTTATTGAATATTCACGTTGTGGTTGATTAGAACTAACATTATTGTTGTTTTATGTTATTCGTAGAGGTTCTTTGTGCGACTCTTGCGAGGTTGGCGACGAAATGAGTGATGAAACCGCCGCACGCAGGGATTTAAAGTCGCGCGCGGACGCGAGACGACGACGACGCCGGCGACGCGCCGCAATTCGGGAGATACTCACACAATCACATAATCATACCATATAAATATATTAATATACATAGACAACATTTTCAAGACTAGACTTTAAGGTTTTTTGTCGTTTTCGCCGCAAAAACGCATTGTTTTGATTCGTTCACATTGTTTATTGTGATTGGCAACACAATTAAAGAATATGAAAGGTAATTGAAGCGTGGCAATTATTATTCATCGATTTGTGTGTGAATGTTTAGGTATTGAGGTGAATTTAAGGTAAAAAAATTAAAATTTATAATAAAAAATTTGAAAAAAATGTAAGTTGCACTTTAAGCGTTTATTACTAATTATTATGGTGATATAAGTTAACTTTAGTGCGGTTAGGGTTGTAGAGAATTTAATTACCTTTAATTTGATGCTTTGCATGAGTTTTTACGATTAAAAATAATAAAGTTATGAGTAGTTTACGAATTTAAGTTTTTTGAAATTTGAATTTTATTTTATCTTCTAATGCGGGTTGTGACGCTGTGTCACAAACAACGCGTTGCTATGGTTACAACCCATAAGATTACATGTAAGTCAGCCATTTTGGAATAACAACGCCAGTAGACGCTCGGGTTCACTTAGTATTTCAGTGATTCAAGAAAAATGAACACATATTTTTAAATTGAAGATATCTTGAGTTATACTTGATGTAATTAATTGATCTTGGTCTTAAAATAAAGATAATTTAATGTACTTCAAGTCTATTACATTTAAATTATATTAATAATTAATTTCAGTATAACTGGAAGCTGTTAAAGTTGCATGTTTTGTTTTCAATTTGTAATTGTGACTCAAAAACATCTTTTAGTAAATTACAAATATTTTATATAAATAATTATTAAAACCTAACATGTAATATATCAAAAGAAACATATTTAAATGTACTTTAAGTATATTACATTTAAATTATATTAATAATTAATTTTAGTATAACTGGAAGCTGTTAAAGTTGCATGTTTTGTTTTCAAATTGTAATTTTGACTAAAAAACATTTTTTAGTAAATTACAAATATTTTATATAAATAATTATTAAAACCTAACTTGTTATACATCAAATTAAAGACAAATAAATTTACTATAAGCCAGTTACATTTAATTTTAATAAATAATTGGTTTTAGTATCGTTTTATGCAGTCAAAGTTGCATACTTTGTATTACATTTTAAACTTTGACCAAAAAACCCATTTTAGTAAATTATAAATATTTTAAATAAATAATTATTAAAGCTTAACTTGTTATACATCAAAGAAAAGCTATTTAACTATACTTTAAGTATATTACATTTCACTTCAATAAATAATAATTTTTAATAACGTTTTAAGCAGTCAAAGTTGCATACTTTGTATTACATTTTAAACTTTGACCAAAAAACCCATTTTAGTAAAATATAAATATTTTAAATAAATAATTATTAAAACTTAACTTGTTATACATAAAAGGAAAGCTACTTAAATATACTTTAAGTATGTTACATTGTATTTGCATAAACAATCCTTTTTGATAACATTTTAAGCTGTCAAAGGTAAAAATAACTAAAACAAGTAAAATCCAACAAAAAATTCCAAAAATTAAAGATTCAACGTGAATTGTTTATTAAAACTATTAATTACACAAACAAGAATACATGTATTAGTAAATGTTAAAGTTAAATATAGCATTGACGTTAAACGGAAGCATTTTTCTGGCGATTCAGCCAAATATTCAACGAAATAAAAGCGCGTGATGCATTTAATTGCATTTTGAAGAAGTGGCGGTTATTTTTAGCGCGTGAAAATACAAATATCGTCCAAAAATCTGTGCATTTGACCGAATTCGAACCGCAACACACAGACCAGACATAACAACAAAACACAAGTCAATAAAACCAAACACAACAAAATTAAATGTTGTTTAGTCTTTAAAATCAACATCCAAATCAAATTACCAACAAACAAATTACAAATTACGCTTGAGTTTAACATAATTAGTAAAATTTACGACCGCCAGGTGTTAGTCGGTGACTAATCCAAGTTGTAAAAAATTCTTTCTATCAACTTTTTTTGTTGTGCGAACAACAAGATGACAAAAGTGACTCAATCCTATCGGAATCCCTAGAATTCTTCGTGCCAGACGGCCGCCCGCTGCGTCGCGCTCGTGTTTAAATTAATCAAAATTCAATCAGAACGAGTTAATTGCCCACAGCCGTTGAAGTTCTGTCACAACGTACAAGTCGTTAACATTGTTTATTGATACTATTAACCATACATCGAAAATTATGCACAGTTTCAGGCTTAAAACGAGAGAAAAGTTTCGAACTCACGCAAAATTTTTCAGTGATTCAAGAATAATGAACACATATTTTTAAATTAAAGATATCTCGAGTTGTACTTATTGTAATTAATTGATCTTGGTCTTAAAATAAAGATTATTAAATGTACTTAATGCTTGATTTACTTAGTTTTAATAAATAATTAGTTTTAGTATTGTTTTATGCAGTTAAAGTTGCATACGTTGTTTTGCATTTAAAATTTAGACTCAAAAACATGTTTTAGTAAATTACAAATATTTTATATGAATAATTATTAAAACCTAATTTGTAATACATCAAAAGAAACATATTTAAATGTACTTTAAGTATGTTACATTTAAATTTTA
>JARJDS010002981.1:0-11259 GCA_030264155.1 Atheta pasadenae
GTTTGCGTCGAGCGTGGTCGTAATAGCTTTTTACTGTATTCAATTTTTAACTTAATTTGCTTGCATTCGCGCCAAACACAATGCGACAGGACTTACGCTTAGCTACAGATTTGTTTAGCGCTGAGATGTTGAGCTGACATTTATCTGGTACTGAGATGCGTGCGACATGCGTCGTGTGCATGCATTCGTTTAGATTGTAATTTTCTTTTTAGAATTTTAAGAAATTAAAATTTAATATTTTAAAATTGAGAAATACGAGACCAGTAAGTAAGTAAGTGATTGCTTGCTATTTTAATTTTTTTCTAAAATGTTTCTCCTGCGAGAGAGTTTCAGACTTTGTAGTTGATGCACAATGTAACGATGTGAAAATGTGGAAATAAACAAAGTGAGAAGAAGTATTCTTCGCGAGACGGCGACATTGTTCTTTTGAATGAGTTTAAAACGCGAAGGCAATTCAATTACCACACAATAACAATCGACTTTCCATCAATGGCACGCCATGCGATGCCGTTGTTGTGCGGAAATAAAATTCAATTTTTATTATTTGCGGTGCGCGCGGTTAGAAAGAAGCATAAAACCTTAAAGGGCACAGCGTAGGACTTTGAGCGATTTCTGATGAATAATTAATTGAACGCGCCGAGGCGCGCTTAATGGCCGCCGGCTGCGCGTCACGTAATATCTAATATCTTATGCCCATGCAACACATGTGATTTTCCTCATCCTGCATCCCCGAAATATCTCATATTGGTTTCCATTAAATCGGTATAATAAATTCCATCCCGGAACTTACATTGTTGTCCACGTGCAACAATTATCGCATTAATTGCTTGTCGAGCTGGTCGTGTATTTGGTGTAGCCATGTTGCAAATTGGACGCGCCGCAAATTTTTCGTCCACTTGGTTGTTGTTGTGCGTTGCTCGTATTCCACCAAGCCAACTACTCGTTTGTAATTTCCAATCAAATGACAAACTCGAGTGTTCAATCGGAATTTTAGTTAATAACGTCCTGACGAATCAAATAGTCTATCAAATAGAATGCGTTGCAGGAATTTCGGCGCAATTTTTCGTTTGTGATTCGATTATATTCATTATTTTGCACCAGCTTCTTTTTGCACTCATTTTTATTTTTATTTTATTTGTGTTTTTATTTTGTTCCATGTTTTTTGCTAATGAAAAAAAGAGTTGGCCACGCTTTCCAGTGAAGGTGAAATGGAGGTGGTCGGAGGGCGGCCGCCCTTCGGTCATTCCGACCGCGCCAACAACAATAACAATCAAACGAAACCGTCCAAGAAGCAGGCGAAATTAATCCAGCAACAACGCGAACGCCACGCAAAGGACAACGTACATTTACATGGTAATTTTACCAAACTCGACTTTTATTCTTTTTCCTTTCTGTGCGCCAGTGTGCAGTCTTCACGCATCATAAAATACGGTTGTCAACCTCACCTCCGAGATGTACGGAACAGTACAGAAAGTAAAAGCATAAGCAATTGATTACGGTTCGCGAGTTTGTTGAATAGACAGTAATTACGAAATTATTTAATGACGGACCATGAGCTCCGCTACAACCTGCGAGTTGTTTTATTTAACATCACATGTCATGTTTGTTTGCAGCTCTCTTCGCTGCTATTGAGCATGGACACATGGAAAAGGCGCGTACAATACTGGAGTCTACCGACGTGGATGTTAATTGGTAAGGACGCGTTGATTGCAATTTTTAAACGTCGCTTTTGCCCAGCTGGGTGTCATGTTCGTCCTTAACAATAATTTTTTTCTTCAAATTTCAGCGTCAACAGCGACGGGCTTTCGGCCTTGGACGTTGCTGTGCTGAGTAACAACCGGTCGTTAGTGAAAATGTTGATAAATTTTGGTGCGAAGGAAAATAGTCAATGTAAGTGGGAATTTTTCATTGGAACTGGATTTTAATTGTATATTTTGTATCGCGTTTTCTACAATAATTAATAAACGCTGCGGTTTCGATCAACTCAATTCCGCATCGCAAATCCTCACGCCCGCTGGGGAAGAGCGTCTAATTAGATTTCTATTGTATTTTGTAATTAATTTGCCAACCGACCGACGACTTTTCCTCCTCGCGTGCCGAATTGATTAAAGACAACAACAGCAACGCCTTCTGCCGACCATCCAACCTAAATATCACGCTTGGATAATTATTTCTCAAACTTTTAATATTCAACGCGTTAAAAAAATGAAAGATATTTACATTTTCTGCATCGCACAACAAACGCTGCATTTGTAATTTATTTTCTAATTAATTGAGTTATTACTTAATCTGATTTTGTTTCGCAGACTCTAGAATTCTCTAGAGGAAGTGCTACTAAAGTTTCATCATAATTATATAAAAGTAAAGTGTATTTACCTTGATGCGTTACAAAACCAACCTTTATTGTTTCTTATCTATATCTTATTGATAACAAAGATAAAACCTGCATGAGTCAAGTTCATTTTTGAAACGATTGTAATACTCCATTATAGTTAGGTAGCAGGTTACCATGTTCAGTTACACTAGTAAATGTTCGCTTTAATTAATTACAATCGGTATTTAAAGTTGTTTTTGTTTATTTAAGATGTAAACGCTGAAAAGTTGGGCACCCACTTGAAGCAGCTCCTCACCGAGGCTGAAATGCGACTGCAGGAATTCGGCGGTCTTTTTGACGAGTGTACTGCGTCAGTGAATACCAGAGCGTCCTTTTCGAGTATAATAGGAAACGCTTATCCTTCGTCGGCAATGACAGGTAAGTCCAAGATCCCCTTGAGGTCACAATCTACCTAGCCGCTAAGGGCGACTATAACAAGTATTTTCTTACCTTTTCTTCAACGATGGTTATGTATTGCAGGATGCACGGGCGGCGATAACGAGAAGCAAGCGGTTGCTTGGGGCAGAAGGGCTAAGACTCTAAAGCGCTTAGTGTTGGGCTTTAATCAAGCGCGTCCCCCCGATCCCCCATCGTTGGTCACCGTCGACATTACAGGCACCAACTCGGTGGCGTTGCGGCTACAAGAGGCCACTAATCAAGATTCGCCCATTACGACGAAATTTAAAGGTACAACTTACTCTTCGTACATAACCTTGTTTTTGGACTAATGATGTTTTGGACACAATTTTTTAAAACCATTTTTTTTAGTGCAATGGTCTACACGTGCTGACTTTAACCCTATTACTGGAGAAGCCGAGATTTTGGACATGTCAAAACCTTCTTGTCACATTGACTTAACCCAGGGTCGAAGATATTTCTTCCGTGCTTGTTGTGGTAACTTAAAAGGTTATGGTGGTTACCTAACGTCAACTCCAGCATCGGTGGTACCATCTACTTGGCATGAAGTAGATGACCGCGAAGATCGGTTTGTTGGTAAAATTAAAGATATGGACGCCCTTATTGAGGAAGTGCGAAGTGAAAGACCCGGAAGTGAGATGTTGGAAAACCAAGCTCCACAACGTCGAGGCCAAAAGAAGAAAACTACAATTAAACAACTTTTTACGGCCGCAAGCAAATTTCAAAAGCATTTACGTCGAGGTATTTATTTGGCTTGCATATTGTACCACGAAGACAAAGTATTAGTGACGAACGAAGACTTTTTGCCTGTGATAGAAATATACGAGACATTTCCTAGTTGTATAAATAACGATTTGCACTGGTTTATGAAAGTTGCTTGTAATTGGGACGACACGAAATCCTTACGCACTGATATGGACCGGCATGAGTCCTCAGCGGTCCACTTTAGAACGAAATTACTCTCAGCAGCGCTGCAAATGCAATCGGCGCTTTGTTTGCAGGACTTGGGTCAACTTTACTACAAACCCGTCAAGGACAAGCAAGGCACGTTGGTTATCAGCACAATTAATTACGTCAAATCGCCCAAAAACGTTTCGGTGCTTAACTCTCGTTGGTTGCCAATGAGTAAAGTAAAAAACAAATGCTTATTGAGTGATGAGAATAATATATTTGATTTGTTAATGGCGTCGATACAGGAACAAATCAATTATCATCAGGTGTCGTCCCTCAAACTGAACCGTGGTTTGTATTTGGCTTATTTGAAGATGCAAAGCTCGGTTGATCTCATTCAGGTTGTTGTTTCGATGAAGAACCCGAACATGTTACCACATTGTAAAATTCGGGACAACGCGCATGTGTCGGCTGAAGAGTGGAGTTACCTTAAAAGTCAAAACCAGCCGGATAAATCGAACGACCATGCTACGGAACAGCAACGCACTTTTCTAGAGCTTGTAACTAGTGCTGCGAAAAGACTATTTAATTATATGGATATTAATTCGGAAGATGCAGCCACTCATAGGTTATATGACTCGGAAATAATTGACCTTACCGATGATGTTAGTTTTCTGGTGATTTGTCCTTCAGCTGAATTTTCGTGTTCCGTACCCGGCCAGCGTGAAATCTTACTCCAACGAGGAGATCTTCTAAGTTTACCCCTACAAGTGTTTGAAATGATCCACTTAAACACGTATCATAGTAGTATCATTAAAAGATACAGCAGATTAAGTTGCGTCCTTGAATTGGACGCCGCAGCAGCAAATCACCTACATCGAGAAGCTTTTAGCAACTCTGAAGTTGCAGATGCCAAGAAAAAAGTCCAAAAGCTCACGGAGTTGCAAGGAAAATTAAATACAATGTGGCGTTGCGTTAGGTGGTTGATGGATGTAATTGCGTTTGCTCGTGATAAAAATTCCAACGGCGTTCTGTTGCGACACATTTTAGATCAAGGCAGTGCCAACGCCAGTCCAAAATGTTCGTTGCTTCAGATTCCAACCAAATCAAAGACAACACCAGGCCGTGGTAGTTGGCCCGGGCCAGCCTCATCTGGTCACCAAACCCTTATGAGTAATGAGTTTAGTAAAAGCGAACAACAATTGTGCAATAATTCCAGTAGCGACAACGAAGAGTCACGGAAAAATTCCGAAAGCTTCACCAGCGGTGAGTTGTACAACGAATGTTTAGTACCATCACGAAGTGAAGATATGCTATTCGCCGTCCCTTCAATGTCCACAGCTAGCCCTTTAATTCACCGTCCTATTTACACTGGCAGTCTGCTGAGTGTGAATACAATGAACACTGATAGTATGCATAGTTTGAGCTCAGAAAGCGATAGTAATTTCTCCCAACCGTTAAATACCAGCACACCAACTTCTCAACGCTACAGATCAAAAATACCTCCATCAAGGAGTCTAACCAGTGTCAAACAAAACCCAGGGGAGTGTAATCGTTCCAATAGCGACAAACTGGTACGTCGCAATTTGAACATGGAAGGATTATCAAAGAGTATGACAAACATATCGGAGCAAGGTGCTTTCAAAGTGCCACAATTACCACAATGTCCACCCCCAGGACATCCAAAAGAAATGGGTCCAGGAATTTTGCAAGTTTACGCCGCGTACGAAACTGGACTCGCTAGTGGAACCAGTTTGAAACTGCACGTGACGCCTAAAACAACCGCGAGGGAGGTGGTTGATTTGGTGGTGAAGCAGTTGAACATGGCGGTTTGTTTAAAAGGAAAAGAAGGACCAATTTATCCCGCTGATAAATTTAAAAACTTTTGTTTGGTAGCTGTGATTGGAGCGCGGGAGCGTTGTCTCCGAGATGATTTTCGACCCTTACAGTTACAAAATCCTTGGAAAAAGGGACGACTTTATGTACGAATGAAACAGGACGTGCTGGCCGCGCTCGAACACAGTACGAAACATTCCGCTATCATTTAATAGAGCATTTTCCAATCGGACCAAGCGATTTTTCTCGTTATTAACGAATATAGTTGACATGAATTTCGTCCAGACTTAACCTAGTTGCAAGTAAAGTAACACATTATCATAAAGCTTGTGTATTATCCCCCTAAACACCAATTTTAACAAATACGTATATGTAATATAAATTTAATGAGAGACGTACCTTTAGAGAAGCATACATATTACATATAATCTGAGTAATTACTACAAACCGTAGGAAAACGTGTTGGTATTTAAATGTTTAGTACAAAATGTTAATTCAACAAACAATTCCAGATGGCAACCGAACATCTCTTTAACTAGTGTAGTGTGTATATGATGTTGAAAATGACTCTGAAACTGACTTTGATGTAAATATTACGAATTTTACGATGTGAATGGATTTCCTTAGATTTCACTTTAATCTAATTGAGTTTATCATATGAGAACTATCGGAACTGAACCATTGAATGAAGAAATAAAAAGATATATATCTATTTTAGGACGCGATATTAACGTTAGGAAAGATGTTTAACAAATGAATTATTTATACCTATTCTAATCTAACGTGAATTTTAATAAGAGAGATAAAAAATTTAAATAACAAGATGTACCCAAGCACACTGTGTAAATGTTATTGTTGTGTTACTGCAGATGTATACTTGTGCTATTTGTTTTATAATCATTGAAGGTAAAAGAAAAGCAAAAGAATGACACGACTGGCACGTCATGCAATGATAATTGTTGTAAATGATATTAAAATATACTGGAAATGGCAAATCCTGTTTTAATTATTTTAACCTCACTTTTACCTTAAAACAAAATGGCAGTGATATAAAGTTTTAAATTTCTTTTTCAAATACAAACATGCGTCGTAATGATTTTCCTGCTGACTAAGTTCGCTGAACGCGGCGCTGCTGTCAGTTAGCCTGTCAAAGTAAGTCGGTCGAAGTCGGCGCTCAGGAAAACCAGCAGGACGCGCAACAATCGTCGATCGTCGCTGTATCCCGCCTCAGTCATTAACAAACGTTCCAAGATGGAAGGGCTCGGCGCGTACGGTGGCGGCAAGGCTGGCGGCGCATTCGACCCAATTACATTTGTTCAACGGCCCCAAGTTATCCTGCGGGCAGTCTGTTGGGTAAGCATTAAAGTCAAGAAAAACAATACATAAACAGTACAATCCCAAAAGCAAAAATGAGTTCACATTTTCAAATATCGATTTGGTCAGAAGGTGGGGTGACGCTTAAAAATTCGAACCTTCTATTGATTGCATTCTCCTGCTGGCCGCCCACAACACCATGGTGTTGCCTTCGACCGCACGAAACGTGCTCTCGATGGACCTTAATTGACTCCAATTGGTCGCTTTGATCATCTAATGTTGGCCTTATATCGGCCTACAATCAAACGCCGAACATTATTGATTTATTATTAACAACGCGCATTTCCTGACCGATCGTAAAGTGTAATATTGGAATGCATTTTTAGCTTTTCTCGATCATTGTCTTCGGCTGCATATCCTCGCAAGGATGGCAGTTGGATCCCACCACCAAGAAACAAGTCTGTTTGTATAATGGCGACGCAAATGCATGCAACTATGGCGTTGGCATCAGCGTTATCGCTTTCCTGGCTAGCATGGGATTCATTGCCGGAGAGTATCTCTTCGAGCAAATGTCCTCGGTGAAAACACGCAAACACTACGTCCTTGGAGACTTGGGTTTTTCAGGTAATAATTACAGTCACAGCACTTGAAAACAAACATTGCTATACCTAAAAATTGTTGTAGGATTTTGGGCTTTCTTATACTTTGTTGGATTTTGGTATTTGGCTAGTCAATGGGGCAAAGCACCAGAACCGCTGGGCGGATACGGCGTTAATAATGTGCAAGCAGCTATTGCTTTCTCTTTCTTTTCGATTTTCACCTGGGTAATTTTTTCTTCTGAAACTGAATTTCAGATAAATTTAACAAAACATTAATTCTGGTGTTTGTTTAGGCGGGTTGTGCCTTGCTGGCATTCCAACGATTTCGAATGGGCCATGATTCGGCGTTCGCTACAAACTTCGAAACTGATACTTCAATGCCCACCGCGTATCCTTCATACCCTGGCGGCCCGGACGACAACCAATACCAAGAGCCGCCATTCTCCGGCGGCGGCGGCGGCATGAATCAACGCGCTGCGGGCGACTTTTCAGCGCCGTCGTATTAAACGGCGAACGTAATGTAACAAAGAAACAACTGCCTCAATACCTGATTTTAATTGAACTCATCACACGTTCGAACAACTACCAACAAACAAAACAAAAACACTTTATTTTTTCTAATGTTCTACGTCTACGACGGCGTTTTTTTGTGAGTTTCATGCATGTCAGCTATTTAACACTAACAATGAACTATTGATAACATTCAACTCTTCGAACAACGCACATTACGTGCATATCGAATTGATTGGATTGTCTTTGCGAAGCTTACCGTAGACAAATTGCAGCAAATAACGCATTAAACGCCTATAAAACGTAGAAATATAGTTATTGAAGCATGTATGTTGATCAATTTTTTGATTTGATTTGTTTCCGTTGTCGCTACACACGCGATTCTTTCTTTAATGCATGCAATGGCTACTAGAAGCCACGGTCCCTTACTCTGACACTTGTGATTTTTTTATTTGAGATTTAAATCTTGATTGTGATATGTTAACCAAATATGATTATGTTAATTATTGACTATACTTAGAAAGGGAACAAATACAGAAAATATTTAACGTTAGACATTTAAATTCGGCTCAATGTTTCGTTGTTCACTTCGGTTTGATTCGATACATCTTAGTGCCATATGACAGTTGCGAACGTAAATATTCTATATACCAAGAGAGGAATCATCCTGCGGTATAATAAATAAACAAATAACTAAAGCATATTCTATTAAAATGTATTATATATTAGATGCAACATGAAATGATATATTGTGCTAGCTAACAAAGTAAATATGTAATTATTAACTAGAGTGAAGGCCCAAAGAAAAGAAATCGCGAGATGTAAAACGTAATAATGTACTATGTAACAATACAATGTAGGAACAATAATTATAATGTCGACGCCCCTCCCAGGTTTTGAACGTTCATTTAGTCGATGCATTACACATTAGCAATAACAGTCTTTGGGAACTAATGATAAAACTAATTGGTTGGTGACTCTGTCTGTAGAAGTATTTTTTGGAGCATTTAGCGAATTTTAATGAACTTGTACAGTACTCACGGTACTTAAATGTTATTCAAACTAGGTAAGACGTCGTCGCATCTGAAGAAGTAACACTAGTAGAACAAAACAGCGCAGGACAATAACGCAATGCGTTTATTCTAGTTTTCTGCGTTGTTGAGGTTCGACCGACGCAAAGACTTCTTCAGGTTTTAGATCCGAATATATCAGAACAATGTATCAATCTGAGGAACGCAATATCACGACGGTTTTGGTCATTTGAAACACACAATAGAAGATGATAACATTTACAACCATGATGGGATACTTTTCGAATTGTATTTTGTATGATAGTATTCTATTGTATTGAATGTATTACATATTATAGTATACAAAGAAGGTGTGCGGAACGCATCAAACTAAACCAAATATACATCAATCAATGCATGAAAAACATTGTTTGGCAGGCGTGACACTGAATTGTAACAAAACAAACAGAAATTTATGAAGATATATTAACAAGATAACAAGGTATAAGGAGATGTGTATAAGTTACCAATAAATGTTAATCAGTAAATTATTGTTTTGGTTTTATTTCTTTTCCGCCGCCATTTTCAGTTGGTTTCAGTATTTCAAATTTAGGAGGTTATGTGCTTAACCTATAACAAATGCAATAGTGGTCAACTGATTATCAGGGCTGATCAGAGTATCACTTATCGACTTGTGTTCACAAAGTAAGACTACAGGAAGGAAATGGATTCTCCATGTCCAGGACAACCCCAAGAAAGTCGTGAAGCAGAACGTATACGCCGTATTCGTACAAATCTTAAAGAACTTCGAAAGATACACCTTTTACAAGGCTACTACAGCTAGAAGAGTTACTACAAGCGATATCTCAATAAACAACTGTCCAAGAGACAGCAGATTGCTTCTTAATTTATTTTTATTCTACGCTGCGCGTATTGTTACTTTTAATTTACTTAAATATTTGTAATATTTTTAAATTTACTTTGGTTTGCTCTGTTTCTATAAGTTGGTCTATCGAGGATGTCCGACACAATCCGACGCTCAAACTCGTTTGCTGTGAGTTTGGTTGCAAACCTTTATGCCGCTTTATGCACATTTATGTTTGGATTGCATTGGATCAGTTTGGATGAAGTTTCAGTCAGTTGCTAAGGGCTGTGGAATATAACGCGGGTCCTTTAGAACCTAAGTGTCTTTATGTATTTTGCAAAGCAATATCCACGTTTTATACACAAAAATTACACGTTTCAATAATACCACGCCGTTTAAACTTATTTTTTAACAAACCAACGCAGTGTTTATTGGTTCAATCGATATTCGTATCATTTTAGGTTAAGGTCTATCCATCCAATTTTATTTTAGTGCATATTTAAAAAAATCGTCAAGGATTGTTAAAGATGGATGTAGAGACGCATGATCATGACGAAGCCACCGTGGTGGGCGCACCAGTTGACTACCAAGCCAACGGCCATCACGAAGTTCAGTATGCAAATTTTAAATTTGAAAACAGCACAGAAATCGCAAGGGCAACTTGGCCCAACTATGAGGACCAGCGTTATCTGCGTGCGTGCAAATGGTCCCCAGATGGAACGTGTCTCCTTGCGGTCGTACGTGGTGCTGGCACTCATGTTTTTGAGTTACCAACTGATTTATATAATATTGATTCAGTTGAAGCCTACAGACCAGTTGTGTCTTTGACTCCTGCAATTGCAGTGCCTGAAAGTGGATTAATTTATGACTATTGTTGGTATCCTGGGATGAATAGTGGCACACCAGCTACTTGCTGGTGAGAGACATAGCTTAGTCGCAACAGTTGTTTGTTTAAAGTTACACATGATAAATGTTACACGAAAATGTTTTTAGTTCAAATTATAGGTTATGATTACTAAATAATTATTTTGTCAGATTATAATATCAGGATAGAAGATTTAATATTGTAATTATTAATATGTGTATGAATATATTGACTAGGTAATGTTTGGAAGAATGGAAGTACTGGAATTTGAAGAATTGTGTTTTAGTTGGGCAGCATCTGGACATGAAGGGCCAATTCACCTGTGGGATGCATTTAGTGGAGAACTGCGTTGCTCATACAGAGGGTATAACAATGTGGACGAACTGGAAGCGGCAATTAGTGTAACGTTTTCTGCTGATGGTCAAAATATCTTTGGTGGTTACAAGAAGAATGTTAAAATTTTTAGTACGAGTCGGCCAGGCCGGGCTTACGTTGAATATCCTATTAATCATACCGCATCTAGCATTGTTGCCAGCTTAGCTCAACCAGGGGTTGTGGCAATAGGTACATATTCAACA
>JARJDS010002984.1:0-25697 GCA_030264155.1 Atheta pasadenae
TTCCTAAATATGTTTTGTTTATTAAAATCAATGAAACGGAAGTAGTCGAAAGTTAAAATTTAAAATTTTACTTTACGTGTCAATAATTTTAGACAAAAAAACACGCAGAAAATAGAAAAACCTAAAAATTTTCTATTTATTTAAGAAATACCTATGCAAATATTATAAATTCTAAAAACTAAGTATATTAGCTATACATATCTGTGTTATTAATAAAAATTTTAAGACGGGGTTAATCAGTAATTAAAGTTTTAGATTTAAATTCACCAGAAAAGAATCTAATAACAATAAACGAAAAAAACAGTAAAAAAAAACAAAAAACGTAAACAAACACTATATATTCGAAAAGCTTAGCTTATTACCTTTCCAAATCTGTATCATTTGTTAAGATTTGAGTATCCAAAGTGCCAGTAATTATTAATTTAGTTTCCAAATTGACAAAAATTTCACAATTTTAAAAATTGAATTTAAAAAAAACTTAAATGTTTCTTTATCTACGTGTAAACCAACAATGTAAAATTATTAGTATGAAATTAACAACTAAAGCCGACGTTATGTTAATTGAATTTTTTAAAACATTTGTTTATAATTAGTTGTACAACCAGGTTTTAAACAAATATACGTAAAAAAATAAAACATTATTGTAAATAACTGTGTAAGTAATTAATACTTAATAGTAAATAATATGATTAAATTGTCACCAAAAATTTAAAAAAACCTTACGATTACACAAAATAATTAATTAGCAAACATTTATAAAACCTGCTATAAACTTATGACGAGTTAAATGTTAATCGCGCTTTCTTTCTAGCTCAGATTGACCTATAGCAAAGCGGTTTTACATTATTTCATGGAAATCAAGCAAATCTTCGCCAGCATCCTCTCCGTATCAGTTACCTCGAGGTGAATATACTTCTTTGACACTGTCACATAATCACACGTTTTGATGTAGTCATAAAATTATTTATAGATTTAAGCCGACATCTTCATGTAACAAATACGGCATTGCAATTATTTACCAAACAACAAAAGCTACAAAAATAATTTACAAATCGTTATGGTGGGATTGGTACGAACGAAAGTTAAACGAAAATCCGCTTGTGTGGCATCAAGTCCGTTTAAGAAGAAACAATTGATAAATAACTGTTATTTGATGTTTAATAATCATTCAGCGGCACGACTCTAAATATCAACTAAATTGTTTCTTTTCGCAAAGTGCAGCCACGAGCTGTACGCATGTGCAAGCAATCGCATGAGCTAGCAAACAAACAAAGAAGAACACGAAGAACAATGATGCGCAGCGTCACAAACAAATGAAATAACAAATTCTTGCAGAATGACTGCTAGTTTAATTATATTATGTTCAATACAACGTACAGGTGTACTGTTGAAGACACAAAATGTTCCATCGTTCGAGGGCAGAGCAGTTTGATCTTCAGATCTTCGAATGAGAAAAGAGAATTTACGATTGACTGTGAAGGTCGTTCATTTAACAATAAATTGTATAATACTAGATTTAATTATGACATCAACTATATTATATTTATTATTATAGTTTAATCTAAAACCATTTTTTTTTAAATTTAATTTGTGTTTTTTTTCGAATTTATTGGTCATATGTTTCTTATTTCTTGATTGCGTCGCTGCATTCAATTATTTTTTTAGCAAACGTTTAACTAATGTTATTGCAAGCAGCTGATTTTATGCTAAGTGTTTACGTTTTGTTTTTTTTGTTTTTTGTGCGGGAATTAAATGAAAATGTAGGTGTTCAATACTGCATAACTTGTCGTACACAATCGCTGCGTTTGTTGCGTTTACTGCTTTTGCAATTTACGAAATGTCAGCAAAAGGACGAAATTTTCAAAATGTGTGTAATGGCAAAGAAGCTCTGTAATTTTTCGATTGATTTGCTACAACAAAAATACTTGTAGAAGTAAATTACTCTGGAGAAGGACATTAACACCAATTTAAATCTTGTTTTATATATATACATACGAGTATAACATCTGAGATGAAATACCAACAAGTTGTTAATGGAGATTATGTCAATTAATTATCTGTTTAATTACCGTATTAATAATAACGTATTTTAATGAATATTATTTTAACATTTTTATTAATTTAAAAGCATTCTTATTGAGCGTTATGTTTAAATGGAGTAATATTGTATTAGGGAGTAGAAAAGTTGTATTAAAAAGATAAAGAACTTACTTGATGTTGAAGATTGTTGTTCGGAATTCGGAGACTGTTCGGAAGCGAGTATGCTCTAAGACTCTAAGGAAGTTTAATCGCAGTAGGCGAAATGACTACGCCGTACTAGTAGGCTATGTTATTGTTTTGTTTTTTTTTGTTTACTTGGTAAATCGTTTATGTTAACGAGGTTGAGTTAGTTTCGTAACTTCATACCGAGCACATCTATAACCTGTTTATTTAAGTGGTCCTTGTTGAGGAGGAGGTATTTAGAAAAAGGAGAATAGTTTTTAATTAGAGCAATTTTGTGTTGGGAGTTAGAGAAGAGTCGTATTAATAAAAATCATCACATTGAGGAGATGTATCGTGACAATAAAGAGTGGAGCGTGAAGTTCAGAAGAAACTGGAAGAATCGTAGCGTGGGAGAAGGAGATTGGGGTATAACGAAGAGAAAGAGTAGCTTTTCAAGGAAGAAATATTGTGTTAACATGAAGAAACGTCATGTGGAAATAAAGAAGAGTTTAGAATTGTGTACGGAAAACAGCATATTAATGATATCAAGTGTCTTGTGAAAGAAGAAGAATGGAGAATGAAGAATGGAGAATGAAGAATGGAGAAGTAGGAGAGACTTTAAAGTGAGAAAGCACTTCTCCTTCTCTTCGTTTTCCTGCTTATCCAGCTTATTCTTCCAAAGCAAAAGTCTCTCGTGTTGAGTAAGAAGAGCTTCGTATAGAAGAAGACTTGTCGTGCCAGAATATTGAAGGATAAGAATTTTCTATGCACAATGCAAGCATAAAGATAGCAACAACGATATGATAAACTAGGAAACGCCTAGACGCCTGTCTTTATTACGAAGAAATGCAAAAATGAATAGTTCAACAAATAGGGACAATATTTGGAAAAACTAAGGTATGTTTGATAGATTAAAGTCAGTTTTACTAGTTGTTTAAGTGTTATTTTTAAAGAAGTGGTGCTTATATACAAAACATGAGTTCACAACAATTTTCCATTAAAAAATTTAAATAAAATTAAGTATAAATTAATAACAAAGAAAAGGATTCGATAATACAGGATTAGTTTATCGAGAACTTATTAATCTTTTAAATTAAATAAAAGAAACACATAACAAATTGTTCCATTTATTTTGAAAAAATTGAGTTTTATTTTTTAAAGTTTAATACCCTACAAGTTTTTGTAATTTATAATTTATTACTTATTGTGCGTTTGTACCATGTAATAAGTTATAAATGCAATTCTATTATTTAACTACTTCTTTAGTGATTTATCGTAAATTTATTGCTATGTATTTATATAATTCCACTAATCCAAATATATTCAATCTTTCCAAATACGCTTCTAACAATAAAATAACTCAAGTATTGTAACGCTTCATTCTTTTATCCATTTATACTCTCCACAAAGAATAGCAATCACACAAAAAGGCGTGAATCCTTTCACTTTAAAAATCTGCCAAGCCCAAAACATAATTTTTTGTTCTATTCTTAAATTGTTAAACCATGTAAAACAGAAAAACGTAACTGGGAATAGAATAGTAACAACCAAAGTTGCATTTAATTACTACAAACATTACGTGGTGAAGTAAATAAAAATTAATGACAACTTCATCGTTAATGTCTACAATAATAATAATTAAAGTAGTAATTTTGTATTGATTGGATCCTACTGTTAATAGTGTTAATTGTTTATTTATAAAAATAATGTAGGTGTTACAACGACGTCGTAAATTTTGACCTAAGAGAGTAAAGGTTTAAGAACCTCGCCTACATTAGATTGAATAAAAAGCAAAAAATATTTACTAAAGTTAAAATATTCGACATTCACTCTTGCGAGTCTTGCGTTTAATAGGATTCTTGGTCGTTGAAGAAAGAGATGGTACCGATGATGTTTTGTAAATGTCAGCCAGCGACAGACCGTGGACGAAGCAATCTCTAAGCAATCAACACAATACATTCAATATCTTTGATGCAAAAAGTAAAAATTGTAATAAAACAAGAAAAAAACGTTGATAAATTTTAATTTCATTAAAAATGAATGTCAAGCAAGCTGTATGATAATTTATTCATTTATGATTCAAATTTATATAATTTAATTTCATCTTTAAATCGCTTGTTGTCATTGAAATCATATAAAGATGTCTCTTATTCATTTTTTTCTGTGATTAATGTCGTCCTTGTTAAAAGAAGCCTTATTTACGCCTAATATTATTTCGTATTTTATTTTGCACATTGATTTTAAATGTTAATACTTTTATTTTCTACACAGCAACCAAAAATAGAAAAAAAAATCTTATTGCTCAATTCTCATTTAATATTCTCAGCATTATTTTTGGGTAGGGTCGATTGAAAATAAATAGCTCGCACTTTGGCTTAACCAAACCACATCGAATTTCATTCTCGATCATCACACAACATGAAGTTTATTGTGAGTTTAACTCTTAACTTAACTTTATAAACATATATAGTTTGGGAATATTTATTAAAATTTTGTTTTGTAGATTGTTTTGTCTGCCTTGTGCGCCGTTGCATTTGCAGCTGCTCCCAATGAGCCAATTCCAATCTTGGCCCAAAACGCGGAAGTGAACTTTGATGGTAGTTACCAACACAACTACGAGACTGGCAATGGCATCGCCGCTCAAGAACAAGGCGTTTTGAAGAATGCTGGAAACAAAGATGCTGAAGCCGAGGAAGTTCAAGGAAGTTTCAAGTACACTGCTCCTGATGGCACACCAATTTCCATCACTTATGTTGCCAATGAAAATGGTTTCCAACCACAAGGTGCTCATTTGCCAGTCGCCCCAACTCCACCACCAATTCCAGCTGCTATCGCTCGCGCTCTTGACTGGATTGCTGCTCACCCACAACCCCAAAACTAAAGTTCAGCTTTATTTAATAGAGTAGGACTGGACACTTGTGATATGACTAAAGAAAGAACTTTTATGATGATGAAATAATTTCAAACTGAACAAACTGTGGATTATGTAATGATGTAATTTTGTATATTTCAACAAAGATAGTTGTAAGGTTTATCTTACAAGTTATTCTTGTGCCATTTTGTGATTAATCTATACAGACCATAATAAATAAATCGATGCAAATAAAATAAAACATTAAAATCTATATAAACTTAAATATATTTACCAAAGATTTACCAAGGGCCTCGACAAAAATAACTTTAATTTGATACTTATATTGCCTTATTTTAGTATGTTGCTTTTTGTAATTTGGAGGCTCGAAGTGGAAGGTCTTTGCTTGTTGATCAGCACTTCACGGGTTCGAATCCCATACCAGAGTTTTTTTTGAACTCAAACTGATAATTTGATATTAATTTCAATTTTTTGCCGACAATATTTAGATCATATTAAGAAAATAGATCAGGAACAAGCTAAAGTTGACCTTTTTCCGCGTTTTGTCTATAATCCTGACACATTTACTCATTTTTTTGTTTATTTTTTGTACATTTTTTGATGATAAAATTTGATGATACTTATTAGATCCATAGAATGTGTTATGGGTTAAAACCTGAATCTATAACTTAAAAATTAAAGAAAATTACTCAAACCAGGATTCGAACTCGCAAACCTTTGGTCAACAAACAGTCATCTTAATGTCTGAGCTACAAAACACCACTAATCTTAAAATAGGTCACTAAATACATAATTACGAAATTAAATTTAAATCAAAACTTATATTTACGATAAATAATTTTATAGATAAAATGATAATATGAAAGTTGCTTAACAGTTTGTGTCATTGCACATTTTAGCAACAAATCATTGACATTTTGTACATCACTGATAAAAAAGCAGATGTCCAATAACGTGTTATAATCCACCAGAAATGAAAGGATATAAATTATTAATTCACTTAAATGCTAAAAGTTTATATTTAAACATTTAACCTTGAGGACAATTGTCAAAACTTACAATTTACTATTCAATTTATCCAATTCAAGTATAAACACAATTTATTTAATTTTTTACTTGCATCATATTGGACACCTATAAAAGCCAAGATAAGTTGATTTGAATGCATCAGTACTTCAATTGCAATTCTGCAACCAAGTTCTACAAATTCATAATGATGAAATCGGTAAGTAACTTTTAAAAACAAAATTAAAACTTCAATTTTTTTTTTTTTTAAATTTCAGTTAGTTTTCTTCGCCCTGTTTGTGGCTGTAAGCTATGCTGCTGAAGAACCCATCGCCATTGTTAAGCAGGATGCTGAAGTAAACTTTGACGGTACTTACCATCACTCATTTGAAACAGCCCACGGCATCTCGGTGCAAGAGCAAGGCCAACTTAAGAACGCCGGCAACAAAGACACAGAAGCTCTGGAAGCCACTGGTACCTTCACTTTCTCTGCTCCAGACGGCACTAAATACACAGTTAACTATGTGGCTAATGAAAACGGATTCCAACCTGATGCTGCCCATCTTCCAGTTGCTCCCACACCACCACCAATTCCAGCTGCCATCCAGAAAGCTTTGGATTGGATTGCCGCTCATCCAGAACCTCAAGATGGCAAAAAATTCTAAGGAAATGAATTCAAATGTATATACATTTTACAAAATTTGAAATATAAGAATAAACAAAAGTTGATAATTTGAAAATTTATAGTTTTAACGTAGGCAACACAAATCACATTAATTAAACATTCTACAGCTGCATGCAAGTTTTACTTTCTAGTATTTTATTATTGATTCATAAATATGTAAATAATTACGTTGAGGTTGATGTAAAAGTAAATTGTTAACCTTGACTTGACACGAAGCATCTTTTTTCTTTGGATTTCAATTTCAACGACTTTAGCTGGAATTTTTGAATTGCCAAATGGAAATACCATTATTTTAATATTATGCATATTTTAAAACATTATCGACACTATGACTCTACACGTGAATTCATCGTGATAATGCAAAGTTATAGGTAATACAATACTAATATAAATTTAATATGAAATAATTCCAACCAAAATGTTACATCAGTATTGCCATTTGAAGGTTTGGTAGCATCGGTGTTTACGGATGCTGGATACATTAATTTAGATTTGTCATTTACATTGACATCTAATCTTTATGGAAACCTTGAAATGTAAAGAGAAGTAACCGCAACGTTGCTGACCACTACCATCCAGAGTTAACATCATTAACATCCAACATTAAAAAAAAACACTAAACACACACCGCAATTGTCTGGTGACATTTAAGTTGTGATCTATTACTTTATCAGAGGTTAAATAATTCTAAAGATTAGTTATATTTCAACTTATTTATAATTTTTAACTTTAAGGTTAAAAAATTAAAGTTTAGAAAGAAAAAAATTTAAAAAAACACATAAATATTGTTGGTTAGGTTTGGTTACTAACTTTAACACTTAAATGTCTCAATTATTTATTATTTTCGTGATGTGTTGTTGGTGTTTTTATGCTAGTGCAATCATTTTCTAACAGCTCAATTCAATTATTAAAATATTGAAATAGAAGATTCGTAGAAATAGAAGACTTTAATTTGTTTTTTGTATTCTTTTCGTTTTTATTCAAGCAAATAATTGCTTAGACACGTTAATAATTTGGAATGATAGAAATATTAAATATGTTGCAATATTTTGGTTTGTGAGTGATTATTTTTTGTGGGTTAATGTCATTATTATGAAATATGCAATTTTTTAAACTTGTAATTAACTTTTTTTATACTGCAATTTATAATTATATCATAATTTATCATATTTTAGTAAGTAAATTGTAAATAGTTAAAATTTATAATTAAAATTAACATTTTTTAGAAAATTTTTAATGTTAATTAGAAAGTAATCATTTATTAACACTGTTCTTTATTAATTTAATTCATCAGATAACTTCAAATTACATTTTGCACCCAAAAAATCCACAGTATTTAGTATTTAAATGACTTATTTTTAAAATAATGTCACTTTTTCGGTAAATTATTTAAAAATTTCATGATAGATTCTAACTCCATCTATATTTTGCAAGGTTTTATACGGGAAAAGGGTCGTAGACTAATGTATTAATATTACCCTATTTTTAGTTTTCCTTGTTTTTCACTGATTTTATAAATATAAATTAAAATATGATTGTTTTCAAGGTTCACATTTACGTTATAAACTGAGTTCTGTAGGCAACTGATAATACACCAACAGTGGTTGCAGTGCAATGACAAATGACAAGTCACTGTGCAAGAAACACAACATGGAAGTTGCAGTCTATGGTTGCAGTCGTTGTTTCAATAAATTGTATGTTTAATTCTAGTACCACGTAAATTATAATTTTTATTATTTTAACAATTACATAATTGTAATAATAAACAAATGTTTTCGGTGTCTTTTTCTGATTTTAAAAACGCCTTAAAACGTGAAGCGTAGGCAACCCAATTTACACATTTATACAAAAACTTCAATGTATGTTTAATTTTTTTAATTTATTATCACACAAATTAAAATTTAAAAAAAATCGAATTCTAGGAATTAAAAAAACACAAAAGCAATACATTTTACTATATAATAGAAGTATTGTCAGAATACTGAAAAAACAGCACATCCTTCTAAATCGTCAAACGTCACACTGTACGTCGCAATTTGCGTTTTTCAGCATTTTCTAAAGCAAAGCTTAAAAACAAATTTTAATTTTATGAAAAGCTTAGAAGAAATATTAATAAAACATAACTAACATGTCATAACTAACTATTGTTTGTATCTAATTACAAAATAATGAAAACGAAACCGTAGACATTTCTCAAGCTCCAAAACGGTCTCAAACAGAAATCTCACTTTTGGAACTTTTCGAAGAAGAAACAACTAAATGCGTGTAGCTTGTAACTTGTAACAAAATTCCGAAAAGGCGTCAATGCGACCGGCCTTGCCTCAGGGCGTCGATTTCGTAAAAATCGTAATATCTTGGCTTTTATAACACATAAGTTATAACACACTTTTAAATTAATGTATCCCATCAGCCTGTTGCCAGCCACCTTTACAATCAATGTGTGAGTTTATTTGTTGGCGTGTTGGTGCATTGTACATCTTCATGGCAACAATACTTGAATTTTGGGCAGACGCTATGGTTGTTCTTGGTGTGCGTGCTTCGAATCTGTGTCGCAGCACACTCCACATGAAATTCGCATATGCGTGTGCGTGGTTCCGCACGTGGGGAGCATCACACATCACGGATTAATTTCTGGGTATAAATAGTTGATGCGACGTGACGATCATCATCAGTTCCATTTTACGAACTAGTGCAAAAATAACTAAAAATGTTCAAAATCGTAAGTACTAATTGCACGTTTCAACTAAGTAACTCACCAAAGAGATGTTAAATTAATGCTTAATGGTTAAAGGTGTTGACTTGTGCCCTTATCGCCGTTGTGGCCGCTGATGTGTCCCACTTGGTGCGCAAATCAGGCGGTGCTGATGCCACAGCTAACATCCTTCGTTCAGAAAGTGACATCCAACCTGATGGTAGCTACAACTGGGCGTAAGTACTTTAAATAAAAAACAATCTAAGAACCTATGATGTTTATTTATCTTATCTTTCTATTGTTTTTAAATAGTTATGAAACCGACAATGGCATCCAGGCTCAAGAAGCCGCTCAAATCCGTCAATTGGGACCAGAGGAGGTAGCCAAGAATGCCCAAGGTTCATTCTCCTGGACTTCCCCCGAAGGCGAAAACATTCAAATCTCTTACGTTGCCGACGAAAACGGTTACCAGCCACAAGGTAACCTCCCAACTCCACCACCAATTCCAGCTCAAATCGCCAGGGCTTTGGAATGGATTGCTGCTCATCCCCAACCTCAGGAACCCAACAAACGCTTCTAAGTCTATGATTCTTCTTAACAAGTACAAATCAATTGAACCTCTACACTAGATATGACTTCAAGTCTAAGAAAATACACAACAAAAAAATACAAAACCACACTGCCATAAAATGTACGAATAAAAGTACAAAAAAATGTAATATTACTGTAAATAAATAAAAATTTAAATGTCACTATCATCTATTTATTACCAATTTATAGTTTTAATTTAAAAAAACTGATGGCTTTTAAAGATTCATCTTTAACTAATCGATTGCTACATAGCTGGTGTGGCTACCGCTGTGATTGCAAGAATCAAGTGACATTTATGTTTTCAAGAACTCTATTTTTGTGTCATGAGCCATGAGTTAAGAAATAATAAATAATATAAAATTTCATATTTTTAAGAAGAAATTACGTAGATTAATAACTATTTAATTGTGTAATAGTAGTTTAAAGAATAAACTAGACCTTGATCTTCTTTATTGATTATCATATTTTTAGGATCATTAATTATAAATTATAATTAATAATAAATAGATTAAGAACTGAATTTAATTTAGATGACATAGAAGTTGCATGTGTTTGAAGGTTAAGGTTAAATTTAATAGTTGTAGAATGTATTTTTAGTTCTTTTTAGTTTTAAGTTTTGTTTGAGATGTGATGCACGTACGTCGGATGTGATCTAAAATCTAGACTTTTGGATTAGGGGAAAAACTTGTTTGCAAGTTTGCGAAAGGGGAGAACCCACGACGGCAAGGCCAGTCTCGAACTAACCTCAAAGTTAGGTAGATGGTTCATACATTTTTTCGATACATTTTTAGCGTGAAACATTGTTTAAAAAAAACTTTGAGATATATTGTTACCGAATCGTGATAACACACATCGTATCATTCAACTAACATCCTTAAAATTGAATACTACATACTTATATTATATATTTTGGGGAAAATAGCCTAATGTGAGCTGAAGCCAATTTTACAAATCATGGTGTTGAAAATCTGATAAAGTGTGTGCAATTTCTGATAACTACTTTCTATTTGGTAAGGGTAAACATAGTAAAAAGGACTGCCTTTTTGTAAGACTTCGTTTTGTGGTTGTGCAAGTGAAAAATCTTTCATTTTTAACAACATCGCTAATTAATTTTTTTGATTTTAGAGTGCCATTAGATGGTCTAAACGAAAGTATTTGCAAGTGATATTTTAACACCATAAAGTGCACTTATTTAGCTATAATTTGCACTAATTGTTTTAAAATTTGATGGTAATTTAAAGTTCCACTGCAATGTCAAAGCAAAAAATGTCCAAGTCGCCTAACGTGAGTCAAAATCAGATGTCTAACTTGACCTGGTCTGATGTAGCTTGCCACATATTGAAAAAAGTACAAATTTTCCTCCTATTTTCATCCCTACAATGTATGATGCTGCAATACTATTTAAATTACAAAGTTCAAAAACAACAAAAACATCAACCCATATACTTCTTGATTTAAAACCAAACAATTCAAAAAGTTTCCTAACAAAACTTGGTAAGTTCTAATAATGCTTCATAATTTATCATGATTATGATATATTGTTCTGTCGTATTCGCCAAAGACTGTTTGTTCTTCGCCGAACAATGCAGAACGGTGGAATCAATTATTAATGAAGTTTCAAGAAGTGTTTCAAAAGTTCTAACAACAATATACTTTTGCAACGGTTAATAGTCTTCTCGACTTAAGCGACACTTCAACAAAAATGCTTAAACTGTTTAAGCGTGGGCCGGCGGAAAGTAAACGTTGAACGTGTGATTGCAACTCACAAACTGTAATAAATCACCGATAAATTTATGAAATTCCATGTTGCTTCATGAAGCGCTTCTACAGTCACACTAGAAAAATTAAAAGTTATTGAAAACTAAACAAACTTAACCAAATACAAATATTTAATTAATTTTAATTTCATTTATTTAAAAATAAATCACTTCCAAATACTAATTAACAGTTATTAGTAATTACGATTATCTGTAATTTTATTTATTTATTTACAGCAACAGTAGAATATCTACAAGTATTTAAATTTATTAATTAAAACTACAAAGTGTTTGTTGTGAAAATCAAGCATTATGATTTTTATCAAAAATTATAAGAAAAACAGAAAGAAAGTAGGCAACCAAGAATACACCATAACCTAAAATTTTAGATTATGACACATTACTTGCAATTAAAAGTCATAATATTTATTTTTGGTTTGAGACACACAAATACCTTGTATAATAAAAATCCTTGTGTCTAGTAAGTACCCAACAGCAACAAGCATAATTAAGTTTAATTAAAAAGCAATACAATAGTTTAGTTAGTCTGTTTTCTGACTCAGTCAATTATGATCGCAAATCGTAAGAATAGAAGCTCCTGTAGTGAAGTGAAGCATTATAGATAACATCTTGCTCAATCGTCCAAGTCTACATCTACACATTCAACATAAAAGTCTTCATTTCTTGTTTATTTAATATATTCATCTAACTGAACATCTATGTAAACTTTGTTTGTAAACCAACAACAATTGTTAGTTGTAATAAAACGAGTAGATGCGAGTAAATAAAAATCTGAAACTTTTTTGTTTCTTGTTCTGTTTCTGCATTTTCCATTTGTGCAATCACACACACGGTCGCCGTGGTGGCAGTCACTTACTTAATAAGTTATTGGTTTGCCAAGAGTCACGACTCCGATTTGCTAAATGCCAATGCTAAGAAGGTATGTCCGCACATGCTCACACTCAGCAATAAACTTATGTACTCATCCCTATGTGTGTGAAACACACTGATTGAGTCTGCGAAGTTGTTGCACACTTAAGAGGTTACTTTAAAATTTTCAAAAAATCAAAAAAAAAATGTTTGCTTAAACAATGCTTTAGAGTCATAAAAATATTATGCCGTTTGATTTATAGAAAAAAATTAATTTTAAAAGGTTATATTGTTGATTTTACCACAGCTCATGCTATAGGATTAAAGCGGGCATTAAAACTTTAAACGCTCATATCTCAATACTGATTTTTGAAGTTTTAAAGTCAAATAACTAAGACAATTTTCAACCGAATGACTTGAAATTTTGAATATAGCTTGGAATATACACTGTCTTTGAATGTACGTAAAATGTTTGCGATATATTGCCTAGTTTATTTGTTATTAACAATTTTATAGAATTTTTTAGGTAATTTTTTTACTTTTTACTTTAAAAGTGCGTCATTTGACCAAAAATCAATACATCGCATTAATTTTATGATCTTCTATGGCTAGTCTAATATAGAATGATAAATAAAATTTAAATTATTATTATAACAATAAATACAGAAGCTGTGTGCCCTTCCGTGGACCCTGACAAAAAAAAACACGCCAACGCAAAAACGCTGTACAGCCGCCATTTTAAAATAAATCGCTTCCAAAAAATTATTGTAATTAGTCACAAACATGTATAATAAAACCACGTTAAAAATATTTTGTTTTATTGAGTAGTTTTTCTGAAAACAATAATCCAAAATAAGCATTTTGAGTGGCATCTAGTAGCGTAACGCTTTAAGCGTTGTGTCGTTTACTGATTGCAAATAAGTGTTTGTAATTTTCTAAACAGAATGATAAATAAATTTCATTTGTCATTTTCACTATTGACACCACAATGTAAGCGAATCTTGACAAATAGGTGTGAAATATTATTTTTTTTTATTATTTTCAAAAGTTCACACAAAAAATCTTTATCAATATGGAATGTTAGGTTAGGTTTTGTTTTGTTAGGTTATGTTTGTGTTTTATCTCATTATTCCATGTATTAGCTTTGAATGTTATCTTCGTGATTTCGAATGATTACTGGAACAAATTTGAACGACATGATTTTGCGTTATTCGAATGGATGTTATGTTGGAATCGAAGGTTCGTTCTCTTTAATCTACAATTAAATCGCATCCCATAAAATAGCTGCTGCGTGCTGCGAGCGTTTGCTTGATCCTCAATGGCTTGTGAGAGGAGTCCGTGCGCATTGTTTCGCCGCCGACCGGTCATATATTGTGCGCGGCAGTGTTGTAATCGCACAATATGCATTATCCGATGTGCGCGATTTGCGCGAGGATAAGCGACGCCGCTCCTGAGGGGGATCACCAATAATTGTCAATATAAATACGACGACGCGTCCGAATCCATACCTTTGCTATTCATACTTGCATAGAATAATTGCTTGTTGCAGCAAAAATCACTAAGAGAAAAAAACATTTTTTTGTCAAATTGCAACGTAAAAATTCCACACATCTGGTGTTCATCATGATTTTAATTCATGTAATTCTTCTTGTTTTTATAACATAAATTAACTAAAGTGATCTTGATACTTGGAGCTGTTGCCGACTAACGGATATCTTGTAATTTTGATTTGTAGGTAAGTGCAATGGTGGTTGGATTGATGGCGTTGGCGGATGCTGTTCCGGTGCCGCAACAGACACCCGAACCGATCAAGATCATCAGCCAGACTAACGACTTGCAACCGGATGGTGCTTATGAATGGAGGTGAGTGACGAAATTAACATCAATTGACAAACAAAATTTAGATATTAAGTTAAACATATTTTTTTCTCGTGACTTGTTTTCTTGTTGTTGTACGCTAGTTTATGCCAGAAAAAAACCAGTTACAGTGTGCTAGTAAATTAAATAATTGTTTTAATGATACATAAATTAATTTCTCAAAAACGCCAGAGAGTTATTATGTAAATTAAAAGCATTATCTAATTATACACTGTGTTTAGTTGTCTAACATTACTAATAAAAGTAACGAGCGCCATCTATGAACAAATAGATCAACTTTTGTTTTTTGTTTTTACCTACAATTTTATAGATTTCTACGTAAAATCTGTAACTAAAAATAAAATAAAAAATGTTTTTAGTGATAATTAGTAATAACAAACAGTAATAATAACAACAATTCATTAAATAGCAATTAACATAACGTGTTTTCATTTATTATTAAATCTACATATTTTGTAAACAATTTATTTCTTATTTTTATAGTTTTGAAAGTGCAAATAGCATTAAAGCTCAAGAAACAGGCTCGGTGAAACCTAGCAATGACCCAGAAAACCCCACCGCTATCGTTGCAAAAGGTTCATACTCGTATACGGATCCTGACGGTAATCAAATATCAGTAACTTATGTGGCCGATGATGAGGGTGGTTTTGTGCCACAAGGAGCACACTTCCCTACTCCGCCACCGATCCCGGCTAATATCCAGAAAGCTTTGGATTGGATTGCTTCACAACCATCTACTACAGAACGCGCCGGAAGAAGAAAATAAGAATCAAAGCGTGAACAACCATAGACCGCAAGGTGAAGAATACTTGAAAATCGTAAGGATAATGACTTGAAACAGGACAATGATAATGAGTTACACATGCACGAACACACGTAAACAATGACTTTTTTTTATTATAAAACTTTGTTTTTTTTTATATATGTACAACAAAATAAGAGAGATTAATAAAGTATAAACTTTTTTTTATAGAAAACGCTACGTTTTGTAATTTTTATGATTAAACATGCTGAGTCACTTATAGCTTGCAACAGCTAGAGAGAAATAGCTGAAGTTACGTTGTATAACTAATTACAGAACTTGTTTAACTATAGTTTCTATCCACTAAACATAGATGTCGACTGGTATTATAAACAATACATTGTTATTTTATTTATTGATTTTATAGCTATAGCACTTATTGGGTTTTATAACTCATAGTTTAGGATGTTATTATTTACCAAATAAACAAAAGTATTTATTTTTAAGTCAAAATGAGAAAAGAATAGTGTAAAAAGTTCAAAATCTAGAAGATAAGGCAAGTTTGATAATAATGGAGGGCTAAAAATATCAACAAACAAGAATGTAGGAAGATAGTGAAGTTGCACGTTTCTGTAGGTTCCTTGTAACTGCTTGTAACTTCCGGATTAATGCACAGGAAGCCCTTTGTTTCCTTTATTAGTTAATAAAATATCTCAAATTTAAAATTTTCGGATTTAAATAAATCTCAGTTATTGTCTAGGTACAATTTGACGTATGATGATTCGCTTTTGTTTGTTTTTTAATGAGTTTGTTTACAGTGTTACATGTTTTGTTTCGATTTTATATCAAGCGTGCCGTGCTTGTTTTGTATCCAAGTAGGCTTTGTTACCATTCATTTGTTTTTTTTTGGAAACCGAAAGCCCAATAAAGTTTAGTTACAAGTAAAAACCTCGACAAGTAAAGTACACATCTAGAAGTTTAATACAAAAGTGAAGGCACCCTTTTGTGAGTGTGTGTTTAATTATATACGCCTTGTTTTAAATTACTAATGGTAAGTAAACATTTGGATTCCTACATTATTTATACAAAAATTAATAAAACGTAGATGTTCGTAGGATTATTGCGATATATAGATTTTTGACCAAATGGTGCTCTTCTAAAGCGACAACTGAAAAATTTGCCTAAAAAATTGTCACATAATTGTTAATAACAATTGAACTATACAATATATCGCAAAAACTCTTTTGTACTTTTAAAGGCAATGTATATTCCGCAATATATTTCAAATTTTAAATCATTTGGTTGATAATTGTCTAAGTTATTTGTCTTTGGAACTTAAAAAATCAGTTTTGCGATATGAGCGTTTAAAGTTTTATTTCCCGCTTTAATCTTATAGCTGTTACATAACCATAAATATTTAAATGCATATGTAGGAGTATAAAAGTTAATAATTTTGAAATATATACAAATATTGTATAAAGCTGCAAGCAGTTTAAAAATTTCTCTTATTTTGTTATTTATTTTTATTTTAATGGATATTTAAAGAAACAATAGAATAAAAAACTTTAAACACTAAGTTAGAAAATGTACAAAAACAAATTTTTAGTTAAAAATGCATTCAGAGTCTTTCTTTTCACACTGTTGATTCTCAATAAAACGAAAACAAGAAATATATTTAACGTTTCCATGTGTAACAGCCTTAACCTTAACAAAATGATACTTCCGGTTGCATCTGCACAATAAAAAAATACGAAAGATTTCTATAAAACTCCAAAAAAACATAACGTAAACAATTTTGTGTTGATGATGAAGTGCTCTTACATAACAATCTTTGACCTATGCAAATGCAAATCAGTTGCCGTTTAAACTTAATACAAACGAAATAAACCAAAACGAAGTAAATTACAAATTAAACATTAAACATTTATGACTACAACTGTGTATCACGAAAAAAAATCATCAAAACAACATTGATTAATTGATTATTTACTTATACATTACAGATTATTATTAGGTAAACAAAAAAACATAAATTCAATTCAATTAAAATTTCAGAATTGTCTTCGTTGTCCATCGTTAGGCATTGACTGAACCGCACACGCCTATAACATTATTTAATAAGATGAACACTTTCACCGAGCCGAGAAGACGAAGGCTCCGAAGAGCCGTCGACGCCGCCGGCCATATGCACGCTTCTGCCAACGTGTTACGCAAGAGCGTCCGACGCACACACATCACAAAGAACAACACAACACAACAAACCACAACAGTCAATAATGTTTATAACACGAAGTAAAAAAAAAACAAAGTTAAACCATCAAATGCGCATCATTAAAAACCCGAGCTATAACTATACCAGAAGAAGAACCAATTTCTCAAATGAAGTCAAGAAAATAAGAGCAAACCAAGCGACAAACAACAAATTGAAGATTTTCTTATTGACTTGGGTCTAGCCGGTCGCCTGGTTAGCATGTTGGTCGACTAGTTTTCGACATAATTGCAATTACGCGTCGCAGAAATGCAACCAGAGTCGCCTCTTTGGCAATTTCTGACATATCGCTAGATGTAACGTAATTGCACACCAAAAACAGTTCAAAGTCTTATACAACATTAACCGTTTCACTTTTGTTTTCTAATTTTCAAACATTACAGAAAACAACTGCGTGATAACATTCGACTGTTTCATTCTTTCAAAGACAAACAACTTACTTTGTTTATAATCAATACAATTTAATAGAAATTGCTGTTATTTGCCGTCAATGAGCAGGTTTATAGTTCTAATCGTTTATAGTTTACGAATTGATGGGATTTGTTGGTCAAGGTCGTACGGTTCGAAGACAAGTTTCACGTTCGATTACCAATCAACGCGTTTGATATGCCGAACGCAAGTAATTGAACGAAATTTCGCATTCGTACTTAGAAGACACATTTCGACAAATTGCTATTTGCTTAATCTTCATTGGGTCATAAAAGATGACTGACTAGATTAAGAAATGACAAAAATTTAATTTCTACATGTCATAAAAAGTTTAGAATTTTATGAATTTATTAATTAAACAACCAAATTAGCGAATTTTGTTCATTAAGAATTAATTACACGCAAAATGCCGTACTTTTAAAATAAAAAGTGAAATATTTGCGTAAAAAATTGTCAGATAATTGTTAATAACTACTAAACCAAGCAATATATAAACAGAATCTTTGGTAGTTTTATAAACAATGTATATTTCTAAGTATATTCAAAATTTGAAGTCATTCGGTTGAAAATTGTCTGAGTTATTTGTCTTTGAAACTTAAAAAATTAATTTTGAGATATCAGCGTTTAAAGTTTTGAGCAGCGCTTTAATCCTATTGCTGACGCTGTGGTAAAATCAATAATTGAACTTTTTAAAATTAATTTTTCACAATAAATCAAACAGTATAATATTTTTATGACTCTAAAGTATTGTTTAAGCTAAAAAAAATGTTTGACTTTATGAAACTTTTCATGGGAATTGCGTTGAATCTTAAGATTCATTTGTTATAGGTCAACATTAGCATCCCTAACAAAACGCATTTTGTGAGAAATAATCAAACGCGCCCAAAACAAGCCAAACCACCAAGAAAAAAAAAACCGAACATGGCAAATAACTTGTTCTCCTGCCATGAAGTTAGGTGTTAATCGAACGATGATAAACTGTTGTTTACTCATCATTTCAATTTCGATTACGATCAAATTGATGAGTTAAAAAGTGTTTATTACATTCGGTTTTTAATGAAAAAAAAAATTTCTAATAAAGAATCTGACTAAACTTGAACCAACTCGAGGCGACGGTAATGTAGCCTCGAGTGTCGTTAAATAATTCCATACTTTTCATACATACTTGTTTTATAATTGATGCATCAATGACGCATCATCATCGTATCAGTTTGGAGGAGAAACATTTGCGAGAGTAATTTAAGAGGCTCAAGTCAAAAATAAAAAAAAAACTCGTATTGTCGTTGAAAGAATTATATAAAAGGCGGGTACCATCTCGGTACCATCATCAGTTTTCGACAATTCGATAAACAACCAACATCAATATGAAGTGCTTCATTCTCTTGGCTCTCGTCGCTGCTGCGTACGCCATCCCACAGGATCCTATCCCAATTGTTCGGTCGGAGAGCAACATTGAACCTGATGGCAAATATCATTACGCGTAAGTGAATTAATTTCAAAATTAAATAAAAACATAATAACATATTATGTTTGTTACTTAATCTATTTAGTTACGAGACTGGTGATGGTATCAAAGCTGAACAGCAGGGCGAACCACGTCAAATTGGTAGTGAAATTGGAATTGCTGCCACCGGACAATTCTCATTCACTTCTGCTGATGGTACCCCAATCTCTGTGAGTTACACTGCTGATGAGAATGGTTACCAACCCGTTGGTGATCACATCCCACAAATCCCAGCTGCCATCGCTAAAGCTTTGGAATGGATCAAGGCTCACCCCGAACCAGAAAATCAAAAACATTAAATTTGATTTTTATTAATAACAATATGACTGCAAGCAAACGACTCAGGTTCACGACTCAATAATTTTATGATGTAATTTTTTATTGTGTGAGAAAATGTAAATATTGTTGAATAGTGATAATATAAATAAATCTGCAATTTATTAATCAGACTACTTTCATTACTCAACATCCAGTATGTCATTTATGTCGTGATTGATTTTCAAATAGTGTAAATTAACGTAATTAGTAATAATATCCTGTATCGATTTGTCGATTAGCGACAAACGTGAAACTCGAATTAATTCTGAATTATTCGAATTGGTGCTGCTACATCCTGTCTTGCATTGGTGCAAGTTTTTGTGTTGATAATTCAGAAATCAGGTAAAACCACTTTCAACGTCAAGATTAATGCAAACGATTATTTAATGAATCCGCCATTTTGTTGAAATAGTCGAATAATTTGATTTTACTTAGCTATCGACGTTATTATTCAACATTATTTGATGTTGTGAGGAGTGAATAAATTAAAATATTCAATATTGTACAGGTTATATGTTTATGATTGTTATTAAATAATTTTTATGTAATGTATCTTGTTGTTTATAAATTTAGTGAAGTATTCCTGCTTATATTTTGTATTGTTTGTTTTATTATTATTCTAGATGTAGTTGTAGATGTCGTTTTATTTTGAAGTTTTTGCGTATTCAAAGTTTTAAAAATTCTAATAACGTAGGCAACCCGCTATACACCAAAACTTCGTCCGTAGCAGTCCGAAGCGAGTATGCGCGCTTCGTTGTGATTGGCACGCATCAGTCGGCCGTCACTGAAAGTTGGAACGCCGTTGTAGTAGGAAAATCCATGATGGCCGACCTCCATATGATTACCCAGGTCGTTGCTATGGAGCACTATGGAGTATAAAACAGCTCCTTAGCAACCAAACTTAGCTCCCACCACGCTCCCTCCTGGCCTCATTCAAAATTTAAAAATTGAACTAAAGTACTGAAGCTTACATTCAAATCAAAATATCTTTAGTTGTAATCAATCGATTTTAATGATCTTGGGTTTGTTTTAAAGATAATTAACTGCTCTTTTTAATGGTTATAATTGTAATTTATAATATTTAGTTTTTATTGGGTTATTTAGAGATTTACTTCTAATTTTTAAAAAATAAATAAGTAAAAGACTTAAAACTTTTATTTTTTGTGAGAATTTTAAATAAGTAAAAGATAAATAAGATACCCACTTTAATTACCGACGATTTCATAACAATGTAATAATTCTCAGTAATAAAATCAGGCTTGTACACCGTGTTACTAGATGTAAAAACATTTTTTGTTAATATTTTTTAAACGAATTAAGATAAAAATGTGAACTAAAATTAATCTGAAAGATAATTTAATCATCTACAATCTTAGTTAAACAAATATTGTGTAAAAAATCTATTTTGTTATTTTTTTTTTTAATTTAAGTGGTATTAACTTTAAACAAAATATGTGTGCGTTAAAAATAATTTTACTTTTTTGTAAATATCTTTTATAATATTAAAGATAAAAATATGATCTAACTTGTGTCTTAAAGATAAATAAACTATCTAAAACTTTTTATTTAAATCATTTTTGTGTCAAAAATATATTTTAATTAAATTTTATGTGTTTAAGTTGACTTTAATTTTCAATATTATCTATTATTAAAAATCCACAAAGTTTAAAAGTTAAAAAGGTCAAGTCTTTTTGAAAGTATCCGAAATAATAATAATCCAGTATTTAATAGTTTTAGTGCTACTATGGAATTACTATTGCATTCAATTTATAGTTAAAACTCATTTAACTATTACGGCAAAAATAATTAGAAAAAAAGAAGTTATATCAATGGCATCACCAATTAGCATATGACAGTTTCGAGGATAAAAGATTGGCGTTTGTGATTTACTAGTTATCTTAAAAAAAACTGGTATCATTGTCGATTGAATTATTATATAAAAGGCAGTGTGAACTAACTGCAATCATTCGTTTTTAACAATTCGTCTAACACACAACATCAAACATGAAGTACTTCCTTCTTTTGGCTCTCGTCGCTGCTGCGTACGCATTCCCACAGGAACCTATTCCAATTGTTCGTTCCGAAAGCAACATTGAACCTGATGGCAAATATCAATACTCGTAAGTAATACCATTAAATAAACAATAATTTATTTAGGTCATTAAAGTTCGTTTTTAATACTTTGTGTTTCTATAAAATATAAAATAGTTACGAAACTGGCGATGGAATTAAAGCCGAACAACAAGGTGAACCACGTCAAATTGGTAACGAAATTGGAATTGCTGCTACCGGTCAATTCTCCTTCACTTCAGCTGATGGCACCCCAATCTCAGTGAGTTACACCGCTGACGAAAATGGTTACCAACCCGTTGGTGAACACATCCCACAAATTCCAGCTGCCATCGCCAAAGCTTTGGAATGGATCAAGGCTCATCCCCAACCAGAAAACCAGAAACACTAAATTATATAAACAAATAAAGAAAATATAAGATAGTAAAGAAACAAAATGCTAATAACCCTGATTTTGACTCGGAATTAGTTATAAAAATTATTTTTATGTATAAAATGTAAATATTGTTAAATAGTTTTAATTGATACTAGAAATAAATCTGCAATTTGATAAAATTTTTATTGTTACTATATACCAGGGATGACCAACCTATTTAATTTCGTGTTTTAGAACTCTGATTTAAAGGTAAATTAAAAATTAATAACTACTCGCAAAATATTTAAAATTTTGAAAAATAGTTTGGACTATTAAAGGGTTTGGCTACCCCTGCTACATAGATACCAAAAAAATATGAGCAAACCTAACTTAATATTTGGAATACTAAGATATCACATCGCATTGTTGTCTATACTGCTCAATGATGATTGATGAAACAATTAATGAAAACAGAAGGAAGGATTATCTTTCTTTCAACAAAAGTAATTGGAAAGTAAAGATTAGAGAATGCAAAACTTACTTTATTGGTTAGGGGTGTGTATTGCTCCTCTTGCAGTGGTCTGGTCAATCGCTCCCTTTAAGATCGTAAGATCACACACCATTAATTGGAAAACGTTGCTACAACAACTTTAGAACACAATGATTAAAATTAAAGTGGGCCGAGAAAAACAAGTTGGTAAAGAAACAAACAATTGAACTGTACTGTAATTTACTGAAAAACAAAAGTTCAGAAAAATCAACAAGTAATATCAATACACCTCTGTTCTTTTGTTTTTTAAATACTGTGTAACTTGATTTTGTATGAGTAGTAAACAATTTGATAAACAACAATTTACATCATTGTGGTTGTCATTTTTTTGTTGTAACATTTCATGTCTACCGACAATAAATTTTATTTTATATGACGTTTATGTATGATAAATAAGTATAATTTGATACATTTTTTAACATTTAAAATTCCCAGAACTAAAACTAAAAAAATCTATGTTGTGAACAAACATCCTTAACATTCGCCATGAAACATTCAATAAATTAAAAATATGTCTATACAACATAAACTTTGTTGCAGTACACAATCTCCTCTTACATATTAAAATTCTGCAAGAAACCAACATTTCAAAACGCAATAGTTGTCCAAGACCTCTAAACGTTTGAGACAAAACAAAAACATCAAAAACTTCAACATGCAAGTATGCAAATGAATAAAACGCAAGTAAGTAATTGATATTTATAGATATACCTATATTTTTTTCATCCTTAAATCATGTTTTTATTAATAGTATCAAATGCATCTTCAATTCTCACTGATGTTTCACTCATTTGCATCTTTGCTGCTTTTTCAAAGTCTTAAATCAACAAAATTCGATTGTTGCATTCGACTATATAAACATGAACCGTTCCCATAATGAAATCATTAACGAAAACTGACTTCAATCGTTGAACATCATGTATACTTTAAGTGCTCTGGTAGTTTGCTGTTTGGTGGCTGTCAATGCTGCTCCAGCGGATCCGAAAGACATCCCCATTGTGGCCCAGGAAACTATCATTGAACCCGATGGATCTTACCGTTACAATTACGAAACTGGTGATGGCGTCAAAGCTTCCCAAGTTGGTGATTTGAAACAAGTTGATAAGGAAACTGTTGGCATCTCGCAAGGGTCGTACAGCTGGCAAGGGGATGATGGCAAGACGTACACTGTGACTTACATTGCTGATGAAAATGGTTTCCAACCTACTGGTGAACATTTACCAGTACCACCAGAGATTCCAGCTGCTATCCAGAAAAGTTTGGCTTATTTGGCTACTGCTCCTCCACCAAAAGAATAAATTATTAATTGTTTAATTTAATAATTTTCAATTAATGAATTTTACGGTTATACGACCTACATGCTGTGTATAAAATGTTATATTTGTATATAAAATAAAAATAATTGCAAGTTACAAACAACGTCTAATATCCAAACCACATATTCCTAAAGTAACGCAAAATACTTTGTGCATTAATAAATGTTTATCAGTAAATATTTACACATCCAGTCATTCACATTTTAATAAATGACTCAATTTTGTATTAGTTTATCAAACAACATTTTATTTGTTGGTGTTTATAATCTAAACATTGCACAAAATCAACGTGTCTACGTAACCCACGAAAATTGTTTGTAATTAACTATACAGAATGTTCCCAAACACAAAACCTAACTAAATATTTATCCGCGAGAAAGCTTTCGCGTTAATTCAATCATCTGTACATAATTCAATCATTTGGTATATTCATGAAATAATGAGCGTAATGGACGTAATGGAAGCATTGGAGGTTGAGTTTGTTAGCACTTTTCGCGATTGAACGCTGTGCATCTCCACCAAGCGCAAAAGTCGCATAAATTTTAATGTGTGTTACATGTCCCTAATGTGTTGGTAAACAAATAAATCTTAGTACGTATATAAGCACTGGTCAGATGGTCATTTAAACATCAGTTCCAAATCAAATCAGATTCTGTGGAATAATACAAAATAATCTACAATGGTAAAGTTAATCATAAAATATTACGAATTTATTAATTAATTTCTTTCTAATTGTAGTTAGTATTAATTTTAACAATCTTACCATGCTTGGTAATTGCTCGTCCTCAAGATCAAGCAGCTGTGGCCACTCATGGCGGTGAATCAACACCCATTCCAATTGTTAATTCTGCATCTGAAGTTGGTGAAGATGGCAGTTTTAATTACAGGTATTAATAGTTAAACAAACGCATTTAATTGGTATGTAAAATAAATTATAATTACCAGCAGCTATGAGACTGGAAACGGAATTCATTACCAACAATCAGCGTACACGAAGAAAGTGCCAATCACTGACAAAAGCGCAACTGATCAAGAAGACCAAGTGATTCAAGTGATGACTGGCTCATTTTCATACCCCGCTCCTGATGGAACTATTATCAATCTGACGTAAGTTCAAACAAGTTGTTACTGCATTAGTTGCGTTTGCATCGAAATCGTGATCGTGATTATTTGAGATATTTAGATCTTTTTGGGATTAAAAGTGAAAGCCGCGACGCTGGTCTATTTTACGATTAGTTCTATTGTTTCGTAGTTACGTGGCCGACGAGCATGGATTCCAACCGCAAGGCGAACACTTGCCGACACCACCGCCCATTCCGACTGAGATCCAAAAGGTCCTCGACACTCTGCCGCAATTGATGCAAGATGACGATGCACAAAACGTCCACGCACCAGCCAATCATCAATAAATATTCAAGATCTATAATATAATGTACATTTGTAATTAACAGTTTAATAAGGTGCACATGGTTCTATAAAATTAAAGTTTTAACAATTAAAATATTTGTGATACAATTAAAAGTTTGAAACATAATAAATATTATTAATAACCATAACAATTTATAGTTTTTTGATTTTTAGTATGAAGGGAA
>JARJDS010002989.1:0-22738 GCA_030264155.1 Atheta pasadenae
TAAACATCAAGTACGGATAGTAATTAATTCATTAATTATTCCTCAATTTTTTGGTTTAGTTTGAGTAGGGAAGACTGTATAAGTAAAAAATACATTTAGCTACTTAAGTCGAAATAAAAATAATATAAACTATTTGGTACCCAAGAATTGCACAATTCTTAAAGTCGAATATGTGAAACAAATGCAAAATAATCAAATGAATTTAAATGCTAATAAAATTAACTATTACAACAAATGTAGATTTGTTACATCAAATAGGTGTAGTCTTTATAAATCATCAATCTCAATAATGTCATAAACTTATATAATATCACGTGATAAACAATAGTTTAGTACGTTTTATGAACTTTTAACAATCACAACGACATAAATCTAATTGTTGTCAGTAAAAGTCAGTAGAAGTAAGTATACTTAGCGCACGTTCAGAGCTAGTGAAAGCGCACGAGTTTGTTCTTTGTTTGTTTTGTTTTTGATTGCGCGTTGTTGATTGGTTTGTCAAATTCGTGAGTGTGCTTGCTCCACGGAATCAAAAATAATGCTTTGTCCAAAGAAAATGCAGTGATAATTTGATTGCATTGAAGGCGGATCGATTTGTGGACGACGATTGCGAGCAAACGATGTAGGTAGGAATCCTGAGTGCTGAGAAGATGCGGCGTCCCCACACGGCCTCTACTGGTTGAGCCTGAACCAGAAACAGTCTTGAGCAAGGGTGATAAGGCCGACGGGGACGCAGCACAACACAACAAATATAAAGAAACCCCGCTCGCAACCGTTCGTTCAATTAAAAACAACAACAATCATCCCAATTACAAAACCATCACCATACCACACATTTGCTCAGTCAGTGTCACAAGAGATTGAAAAAAGGGAAAGAAAAATATATAGAAATTGTGACCAATACATAAGAACAACGATTACTAATGACACTACACAAAGAACGTTACGTGATGTAGTAGATGGCATTACATACACAGCGTATGTGTGCGTGGATTTCAAAGCAATGTGCGTAAAATAGAAGAAGTTGGCTTATATGTAATGTTATCAAGGACATGGTATATGCTCACCTCTTGGAGAATCTGGAACTCAACTTGGAGAAGAACGAAGTGTGTCCCTGCTGCTGCGTTGGCGGATAGGCTACCCTCTGTCGTGTTTGCCCCGAATGAAAAGTACTGCGCGAAGACGCATTTCTCGGGAACGCCATGCCACCTCCTCTTGCTTGTGCACCTCCGCGGCTATGGAAACAAACATACAATAACGCCACATACTTCGCACACCAAAAATCATCATAAAGTATATACAAAAAATACATCAAACGGTGAGAATGTGCAAAATCATATGAACAGGCAGTCAAACGTGTACAGTTTGAATTCAATTATGTCTGCGTATATGATGTGCATAAGAGTGCAAGTGTTAGTAGTGATTGCGCGCGATCGTTACATTATTAAAATATTAAAAAGCACCTTTACCTAAATAATTTTTGAGGGAATATGTGCGAATGGTAGGAGATATACATGATAATGGGACTAGAAATAAAGAAAAACCATCATATAAACAAAACATAAACACACAATTGCAAAAACCTCATACACCACGACAAAAGCAAATAAATCAAAAGATAACGTGTATGATGTTAATGGCATTCCATTCGTTTTAAAAGCACACATACCTAGAACGCAATGGGTCCGCCGTAGTGGGCTCTGGGCCACTACTACTGACCGAAGCCGACTTAACGTGTCCTTTGCCGGGCCGCACAGTGTCCCCTGTGCTACCCAACCCTCTGGCATGCGGTTAGCATCAATAAAGTTTGTTAGTAATTTGATCGACGACAAACAACTGTTTAGTTGCGCGTTTGACGTAGAAGCTTAGTACATTATGCTTAGCTTGTACAGGGTGTATTATTATTATTAGTGGTTGAGTTGAGCGAGAAGGGTGCGAAGGAGTTTTGCGAGAATTGTCAACTACTACACGACAATCGCGCAATGACAATTGTTTTGTTTGCGAAAGAGAAGGAGAGTCGTATTTTGATTTGTTTGCAGATTTGCACACGAAGGGCGGGGCGGTTTTTGTTATAAGTAAGTTGTCTCACCACACACAGAGGACCAGTGGTCTAATACATACATTGGTATACGGTCTGACGTCAAATTCGAATTCTCCATGGAATTGGACTTGTCCTCGTAACTGATCGTACATCTTCGAACGACTGATCCGCCTGAAGTCAGAGGAGGTTGGTTTGTGCTCGATATCTGGTTGTTCTTAACGACCGTGCGTTGCTTACCTGGACTTTGTACACCTGCGAACATATTCACATTACACATATCTTTCCACCGACACACAACAAACGCACAACTTACTGTTTTCGGTGGTGGTCTTCGGCTGAGCTGTGGCAGGACGTGTGCCGCCAATCATACGCGCCGAGTTTTCCTTTAACGTGGCGCTGTCGATTGTATTCTGCCTCTTGAAGCCCGAACTGTGGTTGTTCGCCTGCGGCACTGCCACTTGATTGGTCTGCGGTCCTGCACGCAAAGTTTCTCCTATGTACACACACACAAAATACGTACACACCATTATTATATAGCTCTGTGATTTTCGTTTTTGTCTCAAGCCACTCTACATTAAATGTGTGACATGCCGTTAAAGTCAAGTCAATGGCAAACAGCGTGTGATTCGCCATCCTTGGTATGAGTAAAAAGTACAAAACTACATGCAAAACTCACACGACTTTTGGACAAAATAAAAACGAGCTATATCTAACGGTACAGGATATTTAGATGAATTACAAACCTCCGCTCGACGCTCGCCGGTTAGGTTTCGCATTTGTAGCCGAAATAGATCGGTGCACACCACGATGAGATGGGCTCTGCGCAGTTGGCTGCACTGCACCAACAGTTTGTTGTCCAGTTATACCACGCAATGAAAGCGAACTACCACTTCTGCTACCATCACTTTCCGGCTAAAACATTACCAGGAGAAATAAACATAATGCAAACTAATGCAAAATAATACAACTGCTACACCACTCACATCAGTGCTTTTCCGTCCCAATAAAATATACGTGGCAAACAAATCGTCATAATTTGGATTATCCAAAGCTTCCCCAATTTCATTTCGGGTGTAGCCCAAACAAAGCAACGCTTCGATGCGTTTCTGGTCCGACATATCTGGTTCCGGCTCGATGTACGGCTTGAGTTCGTCATTCTCGTACCTAAAACCACAACCGAAACACTTCAATTGCCATACACACAACTAAAACAGACCAATAAACAAAGAACAAGACAGACAAGCTACTATAACAATACTATCTATTAACTAAGACACATAACTAGAGTATTTCTGTTGAATTTGTTGGATGGCTAAGACAAACGGTATGCACTAAATGTGTCCATTGAGTATACAATACATACCCATATTACAAGCACACGCATAAGTTAAGTTTAATTATACAAACAAAAATTTGACATTTATAAAATCGACGATTGCACTAAACTTAAATTATCTATCTCATCCACCCAACATCATCTTATATTAATATAATAATCCATCATCTAAAAACACAGTAAAGTTTTACTCAACCCTCATCGTATGCACTATTTGTAGCTATTTGTAGCTAGTTAAGTTTGAAACATAGAGAACAACACTTAGAAAATAGCAAATTTCAATGACTAACCCAACGTACCCCATGTTCATCCATTTATCTTTCATGATTGACTCGAGGGAGGCTCGTTTCGTAGGCGTCAGCACCAAAAACTTCTTGAGCAGGTTCTCACAGTCCGTCGACATGTAGAACGGAATCCTGTACTTCCCTCTAAGCACGCGCTCCCTAAGTTCCCTCAACGTCGACCCGTCGAAGGGTAAGCTACCAGAGACTAGAGTGTACAATATCACTCCCAAGGACCAAACATCCACTTCTGGTCCATCGTATTTTTTACCCTAAACAATCAATGAATGAATATTTCAATTTGTAACACGCAATGCCAACACTCACTTGGAATAATTCGGGTGCCGCATATGGTGGACTACCACAAAACGTATCCAACTTGTTGCCAGGCGTAAATTCATTCGAGAATCCAAAGTCAGCGATTTTAATGTTCATTTCACTGTCCAATAGTAAGTTTTCAGCCTTTAAATCTCTATGAATTATCCTCTTCTGATGGCAATACTGTACAGCGGAAACGATCTGCCGAAATTTAGCACGCGCTTCCTTCTCTTTCATGCGACCATGAAGCACCAGGTAATCGAACACCTCACCACCCGATGCGTACTCCATGACCAGGTACAAAGTTTTATCGGTTTCAATTACTTGAAATAGTTTCACTATGTTTGGATGATCTAACATTTTCATTATCCTAACCTATAATTTGTGTACAAAACAATTGATTACTAAATATCTAAACATACAAACATCGAACGTACTTCTCTAAATAATTTTTGTAGCGAACCCGGATTCAGTTGCGTTTTGTCGATTATTTTTATCGCCACCTCCTTACCGGTGGGCAAATGTTTGGCCAATTTGACCTTGGCAAAGTTGCCTTTGCCAATGGTCTTGAGCAATTTGTATTTCCCTATGGTGGGTTCATCGCCGGCTCGTGATCTAACCCGATGAGCCGATTGGGATGATTTAACCGTTGTTGTTTCTGAGCTGTCATTTCCACTCTGAAAAAACACAAACACAAAATAAATAAGTCTGTTAAGACACACTCAAATACAAAACTTTATAAACCACAAATTCATTGGTCGAGCTCGACTATGTAATCATAACCTTAAAATAACAAAGCCAAAAGCAGGCAACCCAAATTGTTGTAATACCTTTCTCGGTCTTGCTTTTGGTACCACAACAGATTTAGTCGTACGTTCACGTTCTACCGTTGCTTCCTGAGCCGCAGATACCGTTCTGTGTAACAAAACCTTTTTAGGAGCTTCTGTTTTCTCCACCTCCGAGGTACTCGAACGATTAGAGCGCGTTAGAGACGGTTGTTCAAGCGGTGCTTGCATATCACTGATACCTGGCTTCAGAAAGTTGGAAACACCTTGGTATACACTAAGTTTTTGTTTTACAGGACTCGCTGGCCGTTGTGCGAGCTTTGGCGAGTTTGTCGTCTTAACCTTGTCGACTTCTACAGCTTTAGTGGTCGCCGAAGTCGCACCTCGTGCTTTGCATAACATCTCTTCAAATCGCTCCATGTTCTTACACTTTTTCGCTTCAATCTCATACGTGTTAATCAAACTTTCAAGTGGTGCTAACGTTAAATCCGAATCCATGTCTGCCTTAAAGCCTAAAACTTTACTCCTAGCCGAGAGCGGAGGAGTGTTAGTTGGTGTGTACGATGGATGAATAGTTTTCGCCTGTGGTGGAGGAGTGTTTGTAGCCGGTTGTAATGTATATACATTTTTCGTATTCGGCAATAACTTATTAACGAATTTACTTTTGCCCGATTCGGGTTTTCCCGGTTTCAACGACATTTTATCACTTTGTTGTCGAGTAATATCTTTAACACCGTTCCAGGAACCTTTACGCCTCAAAGTATTAATGTATTTTTCCGTAAAGTGACCTCTATAGGTAGCACGTTCGTGTTGTTTTGGCGAATCCTGTTGAACTTGAGAACTATGACTACCACCCTGGCTCATTTTTACTCAAACCCATTGATCCACGCTACACACGCCCCATGATAAAAGTTTTATATAACGACTGAACACTTAAATGTAATCGTCCTGCGATATTGGCGCGTCACACACAAATACCCCAGTCGCTCACATCCTCACCGCATGAATCCGATTACAAAGGTGTGCTCGTTCACTTGATTGTGACTCTTATCAGTGACCGAGATAAGAGGTACAACATCGGAGCCGAGCGCCGCCAATTCAACGTAATATAACAATAAAGTGAAAAAATATGGCGGTGTTCTACGATTTAATACCGAGGTTACCTATTTAACGGTACGGCGCATACTGTTACGCTCCCAGTACATTTGTTCCACAAAGGTACCATAATAATGCGAAACGACCAGCCAACCAACAGGCGCGAACTAGCTTGTTGTTGATGGTTTCGACTGGATGTTGTTCTGTGTTAGTCATTCGTTTCCAGCGCGCTCTTTTTTATTTCGAATGTTTCGAACATTGTTTAAAACAGACACACAACGAACGCACCAAAGCATGTTGGTTGTTAGTTGTTCGTGTGATGTAACATTATATTTCCTCTCCCACTTTGTGCGCCTCGTTACTGCGGAGGACTTACGGTTGCAGCAACTACACACATACACACAAATAAACACAGTAATGTTTACTCAGCGAAACGCGCATGCGATGTTCGCATGAGCGCACACACACCGCCACCTCCACATACACCTAGAAAGAAAAGTATCGGTGCGGTGACTCAATAATATAATACGTCTACATCGACACACGATCCATAACTAATGAAATGACACATGTTGTTACATCTTACAATGCAGAACGGACATCTTGAGCAATCTTATATTAGTTAACTTGATAAAGATTGATCTAGTTACACACCCTTAACGATAAATGTAAACCTTCAAATCAAGAAACTGTAACAATGTAAAACATGGTTTCGTGATAAACTACATACATAATCAACATTCTGCCTGGTAACCTACATTTTAAATACATTACAAACAAATTAATTAATAAATAATCAACCAAACTAAATTTAACCAAATCACGTGATTAATGGTAATTATGATGTAAGCGTGATAATTAAAATAAAATGATAATAAGATCAAAGTTTGTATTTGATAAGAATGCCATTGTTAACAAATCAGATCAATGAGAACTAACAATTAACGAGATAAATTCAATGTAAAACACAGCAAATCAGTTGAATTGATCGATTAATAGCACTAATAAATGAATAAATCTACTAACCCGATAATTAAAACTTCATTAGGCGCACAACACTTTCGTTTCATCTCGGTTATTTTCAATGCTAAACAAGGCAAACAAGACCAAAACTTTCCAACTTTCTTTCTGTTCTCGTGATGAACTTTCCATAAAAAAAACACTAATTTACACGAAAAGTTGTGAACCATGCGATTTTCATGTTAACTAATTTCCATAAAATATGTGTTAAACATTAGCTTGCTTGATTTTCTACTGTTAGTCAAAATATTCAACTGTTTTGAGCATTTGAACGTGTTGTTACTAACGGCATTTGTTGGTTTTGTTTTGTTTCCCGGTAATAATATTCGTAAATCTAGCAACCAGTGAGAATTCGCATCCCACACACACCAACAAATACTACTCACTCCGGAATTAAATAAATTACCGTAAATTAATTATATTATTATTTGCATATGTTAGTAAATGTCTACAATATTTAACGTTTCTCCCAAACTTTACTCTCTTTTACGTTTAATTCATATTCCTGAATATTGTTTTTTTTTGTATCGAATTCAATTGTTTGACTTTGTTTTCTTAGGTCACACAAGTCAATACAACTAGCCTAGACCTTTAATTACCTGCTGCTCTATACATTAACAATGTGTATACACACCGTCACGCATTCTATGTTCGTCACAATGATATTCTAATCGAAATTGAACCGAAATAAACCCTCAATGGTGTGATTATCCGTTAGACGGACGATAAATATAGCTAAGGAGAAATAGAGGAATTAAGCAGTGAGTTCAAAACATACGTAGGCATCGTGTACTTACTTACGTACTGACGTACGATATCGAATTAAATTTTCATGAGAATTCAATATGTATGTAGGAGGGCCATCAGCGTTGCTCCGCAAGGTCATCCAGCCGGTGTATTAGCTTTTTCCATAAAGGAAACAATATGCCAACGCAATATCCTTACACACATAGAGTGCGTGCGCACCGTAATTATTACAAATTGTTTTTTTTTTAAATTTTAACTTTGTACGACACGACTATAGGCAACTCAAATAACACAAGCAAATGTTACCTTCATAAACACATCAGTCACACAAAACTCACAGAAAAGAAAGAAAATTGTTTTTTTTTTATGTGTATTACTTACTTGTATGTTGAATTTCGGTTTTTTAATGTTGTGCACTTTATAAATACACGGTGTGCTAATGATGGTCTCCTGTTTTCCTTTTAATCGAACCCCGGGACTATCAGACGCCGCACACTCTTTACATTTGCACCAAACAACAAACTCGTCGTTCGCTTTAGATGTAGCGATATTAAATTGACGTATAAGTTCGTATGAATCACGCTTTTTCCTACCGACACGCGAAAATAGTTTACCCATTATTTTACGCGCATCTAACAACAGTTCTAAACCTATCATAGTTCTTATACGAGCCAATTAATGAGTATAACTTTACAACGCCGAAATAAACACACGAAAAAACTAATCCTAACCTCACGAAATAGCACACAAAAAAAACTGTCGTGGTCGTGGCCAGCGACGACACATAACTAAATGAAATCTATTGTTATTCATACATCGTTATCGTCACTTCGGCATCGTCGGTGACCTGTACCGTTTGTTATTAATATTTTGCAGTCATTCGATACTGTGTGTATTTGTTTGTATTGTGTGTGTGTCTCCTTGTGTCTGCTTTTGCATTCCATTGGGCAACGCATTCTACCACCGCCATTGCTGCCCAAAGCATAGGAATAGCGTTAACTAGCAAATTAAAGATGTTTGTATGCTAGGCGACAAGCGCTTTCGGTTTAAACCAAATTTACATCGAACGCCGGTAATGGTGGCGGCATTGCATTGATTTGTGTTAATGGTAATTAGTTTTCAGAGTTTTAGACCGATGTACGGAACATATCAAACGCAAACTTTCTACGTAACTTGCGGAAAACTGAAAATTAACCCTTAATGCGTTGAGTGACCTAAAATTAGAATTTAGCGGTCCTTTGATCATCCAAGCATAATCTAATGCGAGGGGACGTTACATGTTAACATTACTCTACCCCAGTTGACGCGATCAATGTTTGTTTACGTAAAATAATCGCGAAACAAAAATAAAACAAAAAGTATAAAAACGTAAAACAAAAAAGTTGTGTAGACTTGTAAACATTTAATTACACAACTAATCTTGGTGCATAGTTACTGCTTGATGATGAGCAGAGAACAACTGTTGTAAAAGCGTCATTTTGTTCAAATTGATGAATAGATAAGAGAGTAATATGCTACACGTGCTACACATATTATATATAATAATAACAGTTACATTGATTAAGACACACAAAATTAGTTCATCAAATGTACAATGCAAAAACTCAAAATATGAATAACAAACCTTTTTTTTGTTTTTTGCGCCAACGACAAATGGTAATCCATCAACAATGGCAACTACCATTCCATTACGTTTCGTTGACTCCTTATTAGCATGATTACTAATGCACGCCGCGGTGTGTACCACACTTTTTGCTGGAGTTTTATTCTCTTTAACATCCTTCTCTTTATCTTTACCCTTTTCCTTATCTTTATCCTTAGCCTTATTAGACGTACCGTCTGTAGTCTGTGATCTACCAAATTTCGATCGTCTCAACAACTTCAACAGTTGAAGTTTCATGGCCTCCTGCGAGGAAGGCTGCGTGTGCCGCATCGCAGCAGCAGCATCCACTTTACTGCCACCCACACTTCCAACCTCATACATTTCGTATTTTTGATTTTATTCCAGAATAATATTACACACAATGTCCGTGACTTCACATACTATTCACGTTTTTATTTTAACGATGACGTTTTACACTTTGTTTTTAAAACAAACAACCAACGATGACATTCTCGCAAGGACGTCTATGGAGTTTTTACGATAAATAATTGAAACTCATCAAAAACCAGTCCAGTCGATAAGTTAAGCGACAATAAACAATCTAAATTCCAAGAGAAATACCACGTTGTTGCTTTTTGTATTCTAACAATTCGTGACGCGGAAACAATTTTTATTGAATTTTTTTTGTAACAAAAAGTGAGAAAGTGGAAAAATGTACAAGTAATTGTTTAATTATTAACACGACTAAAAATTGCTACTAATTTTAACACCAATTGTTTTGTCACTAATACAAAAAAAAGAACAATAACGCACAATTCTTTTGTTTTACTTCGTTTGTTTTTTGCTACCGCTAAGCGTTGACTGGACGCTAGGTTGTTATTTTTTCCTGTGTTAGGGAAGAAAAACTACCACCGCTGAACAGACCTTGTCCACTGGGGGTCGGGAGAGATATGCGCGCGTTCACCGTCGAGCCGTAACTGACGCTCGTGTGTCGAACGATAATTTAAACGTCTCTTACATCGGCAATACCAACGCGCGTCGTTTCCATGCATATAATAACCGATGCTTTTGATAGAACTAACACACGATGACGCCTGCGTTAAGTGCTACATAATTGCATGTTACATACGTAACACAGCTAACAAATTCTTTGCATAATCAAGCGAAAGCAAACCCAAATCTTATCATAAACTAAGTAAGTAAATGAGTAAACATTCATCGCTTAGTAGTAACTGCCAACCAGCACCTGGATATAACCGAGATTATAGCGTGTAATAAATTACGAGTAATCAGTTGGTAAATTGTTTCATTAATTCAAATAATATGAAACGTTTAAATTAAATTAAACCTAATCAAATAAACTAAACGGATTTACATACTCAAAATAAAATTGCAACTCAATGAAACTAAAAACTCCAAAATAAATCTTAATCTGTCAATAAATTCAAGGCTATAACAAACAAACACGTGCTTATTGGTTGTTCCTAGCCTAAACAAGTTCACTGTCAAATATATATTAAATAATTAAAAAAAAATAAAATAAATAGGAAAAAAGGAATCAAAAATTCATTTAATCAAAAACTATTTATCAGTTATGATTGGGCTAACTTTAAACTTAGCGGTTAAGTTTGTAGTTAACTTCAACCGCACTGACTAATCGCCTAACAAAACAAACGAATGAAAACGATGATCGAAGGCAAACAGGTTTTAATGCATGCAATATAAACGCCCATTTCTCGGTTCATATGCACAAACTCTAGTTTGATTCTAATAAAATAAAATAATCGATGCAATGCAGTTTAACGCGTGGCGCGGCAGTGAAATATATACATTAACAAAACATAGCATGTGGTATGTGATGAATTTCGTTTCCTGTTTTATACTTGCGTTATATTTTTGAATAGCTTTCACCTTGATAATACCTTGCTCGTTTTTTACATATTATATACCGAGTTCATTGATTATTTTCAGTTGTATTCGACATAAATACACAATTCTTAACATTTCCTGCGCTAACAACGATGCAACGCACACACACAATTGAAAAAAAAATAGAAAAAACAAGTAACTTTGTTTGTTACATTAAGATCTTCAGCTAACTAAACTAACTAAAAAGCAAATTAATTAAAATATTATATCTTAAAAACTAGTCCACTGTGGTGCGCAAATATACGCTAATTAAAAATAAGTATGCAATCTATCGCTATAACAATAAATCCACGCTTTGGCCATGAACACAAAATAGTTAATGATAAAACCGAGTATCTGTGTGACTATGGCTGTATAGCAATGGCTAACTAATGAATCGCAATTAAACACTAAATGGATATTTCAAGAGTAATTCTTAATTAATTAATATTGTACCATGTATTGTGGTGTGTCGCGTACTCTTATTACAAACTGATTAAATACGAGACGTGCTTAATTAATGAGTAGGTAGGTAAACGAAGATTACAATCCTCTGCAAGGGAGTTTGCTCTTTAAGGGCGTTGTCATTTGTGTTGGCGTTGGCCCTGACGTTTGGCCTATAAAGTACAACGTCAAATACATTTTATGTTTATGCGCACACACCGGGGCTAAAGGTCAACCCCTAGAATTCAGAGCGCATTCGGTTGTCAACAACAAGCTTCAAACTGAACCAAGCCCTCCGCTACTCATACCACAAGTCGGTCGATAAGATTTTGCGAACAAATAGATCCGAGCAAAGTTTTCCGATTTGTGTTACTGGCGGGATTTAATATTTTCCTACCACGCTTTAGAATTGAAGAAAGAAAAACTAGAGATTATGCCGAGCTAGCTGAACTCAAATATGCAAATAATTGAGTAGTAAAGTTTACAATCTAGAAGCTTCTAGAAGTTTCAATAGATTCAGCAAATTCAGCAAGAAATTAAACGTTTTGTTTCACTAATGAAAAGGACTTTTTTGTTGTTTTCTACCCTGTGAACCAAGAAGTACCTAGATGTTGCAATATAAAAAATCGATCGAATTGTTATTTTGTTTGTTCACCATTTTGTGCAGAGTTCTGCTTACATTAGGCGCTAATTAAATCAAGAGACCTCGCATCAGAGTGATGTATTTATAGAATGTTTCGTTTCATGCCGATAAACGAACAACAAGTTGAGTATAATCTAAATAATCAATTTCAAACGAATAAAATTTGTATGCAACCAAACTAGCGCCATTGTTTAAAACGAATTTTTACAATTAAAACATATAGATGGCGCTAGGCGTCTATTGGGTTATAATTACATAGTCGACGATAATAATAAATTGGTTAGTGTTAAAATGTACAAAATACTCACTCGAACTTTATTTGTAGACGATGGCGGATGATAATTGAACGTAGAGCGCGTCGTCTTCGTCGTTTCGGTAGTGGTTTTGACGGGTGTCTTGGCGGTGGTGGTAGTTGTAGAATCAGTGCCTCCACGACTCACCTCGAGACTCTCGGGGACCGTCTGCAGCGTGGAGCGCATGGCAGCCGACATGGTCCCCACAAGATTTAATGCTCACACATTAGCTGCAACCCAAAGAACAACAAACAAATGATGAAAAAATGTGCGAGTACAACAACTTAGCATTAACTTATTTATACATCTATCGGCTATAAATAGTTTTTCCTTCATCGGCTTTCCGTATTATATAATTTAACCGTTACCCACGGTTACATTTATTGTGTATTTTAACGTTCGATAAGTGTAAATGTGGACTGTTGCTGACGCACATCGGACAAATTAATATTTGATGTGGCAACCGATCAATTTCGATATTCAATTCGATAAAGCACCGACCGACAAGACCGTCAGCCGATCGTTTTATATTCCGCTTAGCGTCGCATAAATCGATGCATAACGAACACAAATTGAATAAATTATCCATATATGGATAATGCATCGATTCTTTGCCGCAGTGTCGCTGATTTCTATTATAATTCAATTTGTGAGATAAATCATAACGAGACACATATAGTGTTTGACCATAAAAATTATAAAGTGCAATAAAATATATCAAATTGTAATAAATTGTACGTAATTACTTTAATTAAAATTTATTTTTTTAAGGCTAGAATAATCTCATTAGTTAATAACTCAAATAAAACTGTGTCTACGTAAAATATTTTGTCTTCAAAGCGTTTAAACCAATGATTAATGTTGGTACAAAGTGACTGATTGCTTTAAAATCAATCACGCTAAACTAATTTTGTATTATTTAAACCGGCGAGTACTTAGGGTTGCCAACATCATACCGACATTTTGTGTTTCACGCTTGAAAATCCAACAAAATTTCTTTGTGAATGATTCTATTGAAACCAATAAAAATCATAAAGCATAAAACTTTCGATTGTTTCATACGTTGTTGGCATATCATCGCACGATTTTGCATGCTCTAATATTAAAAATTATTAAAGCTGCTAAAATCACCCAAGAAGCGAAACAACAGCCAAAGCTAAATCTAAAGTCATTTATTCCGTAGAGAATAGAATAATGGATAGAAAACGAAGAGAGAACAAAGCATAAAACGCACACAACAAAGAGTTGATGTCGTAATTAGCGTTTCGCATTCAGTGTTCGTTCAAACGCTTCGCTGCCTAGTGTAATAACTAACTGTACGTGTAATCAAATATTGCTAATAGCAAGAAATTAAAAACTTTTTTAATCAACAAAATCAAAAAATTAATGAATTCGAAAAAAAAACATCCAGAAAAATAAATTTTTCTTTAACCTTATAACTTTTAAATTGTTATAATTTATTTATTATTTAATTATTAATGCATCAGAGCTTATGTAATGTAATGATGCAAATATAGAAAGTACTCATACAATGGATTATGTTGTGTGTTAACATGACTTTTTATGTTCGTAAAATAATAACTAATCAAGTCCGATGGTTACATACATTTCCTAACAGTAAAACTTTTTGAGTGCTCCAGTGCTAATCCCAGCTAATGCGTGGCTAGTAAGTACATGGCTAATCCAATTTGCAAGGAAAATAAACATGTGGGTGACGTTGATAAATAATAATTTTGACAAATTGACAAACATACAAACTGATATGAATTAAACCAACAAAATGTTGTTGACTAAGATTCACGGACATGTCTACGATGGTTTATTTTTATCAAAAGACCTGCGACCATTTTTGACATAATTAATATAACATTTTATAACAATTAAAATAAGCATACAAAAATTTGTATCGTCAAAAATGTGTCTCAGATGTCTTCTTATAAAAATTGGAATAGTAAATATTGAAATTATCAGAGTGTGCTCTTAAAAATTATGACATTGAACAGAATCGAGTGATAAATGAATTAACACATTTTTACTATATTGACAGCAACGACGTAATAATTGAATTATGCCACATGTCGCTGTAAATACTATAATTAGAGAACGAGCAACATCTAATTCGAATAAACATTAAATTCTAAAAAAATCAACCAATTTTGAAAATTGTTTATCTATTTAATTAAGTTAATTTAATTGTGTGTAATAAACCAAAAACAATTCAACTCTTACAACTCAACAGTGTTGTTTTTCGTTTGTGTGGTTGCTTAATCGATTGTGTGCACCTGCGATAATTTAGAATACTTGAACGCCGGCCAAAAATATCCGACTGAAACCTCACAGAGGACATTGAACACGAACTACGAAAATGCTACTGAACTTATATTATACATTTACGCGTAGGGATTTTAAAATAATATTTTTGCAACATACTACATTAAAATTAAAATTTGAAAACAACTATATATATATAAACAAAACACGTGTCAATATTATGCATGGTTAGTTGCATAGCCACTTAAGAGTTTACTTAACGCGGGTTTAAAGCACGTTAACAGATTTATTTAAAAGAGGCGTACAAAACAAAGTATTTCTAATTACACACGCGCGCTATAACTGCTATAAGCATCAAAGCGTCAAGTTAAATATAAGTTCAGTTTCAACGTATAGTTATCTTAAGGTTTACGCTCTAAAGTCAACTTGGCGTAAGGTTTATGATACAAAATATAACAATTTGTTTTGAAAATATACAAAATTGTGCTTTTTAATTTTATTTTTTTGTGGATTACCACAAATTATTGTTCCGTTACAAATGACGCTGTTATGTTACAAAAGTATGACCTAGTATTTAACGATATTAGCAGTCAGTACCAACACGCTTGTAATTAGATTGATTAAGTTTTGACTTCTATACGCCAAACATACAACACCGAATGCTGTGAATATAGGCATTCTAAGCGATTCGTAATAACCATAATCACCACAGAATAATCACTATCAACGTGGTGATTATTCGAAATTAATTACAGCACACACAAAATAATAAAAAAACAAAATCAACGTCAACAATTATTGTGGGTTGTTAGTTTTTATAAATATAAAGCGAAATTTGTATGCTGATATTGTTTTACACACAAAGTTTATAAACCTCATAATGTAGTAATACTTTCGTTAAATAAATATCCAATTAATTAAACAAATGTTAATGTTAAACAATGTCAATTAAAAACAATAGTTATTATGATAACAAATGATATGAACGGTAATTGACATTGTAATAAAAACAAGTTGAAGAATGTTCATGTCCACCAGCACCTTGTAACCATTAAAAATGCAAACGATATCGATTGGATTGGTAAATAAACGCCGGTAAATGTTGAAAACCAGTAGAAACCTTTACAACCCTATTGCGGCTTGAAAACAGGAAGTACACACCACGACCTAACCCACCTAAAGTGGAAGTCTCAGGTGTGTTACGTAATCTATAGAAACCCTTAGAAAAACTCAACAAAGCACTCAACACTTAAAAACTTCAAATTGATAACTTCAAAAAATATTGAAACACAACACATAACTGGTATTTATAGCTAAGTATTTTAACTAGCTTCCTACCTGTGGTATAACCTCAAAAAACATTTTAAATTAAATAAGTAAACTGTACAACTCTAAAATGTATTAATATATTTCTTAATAAAAATACTAAGAGTATAATGAGTGTAGTTTAGTTTTATTGAGCGAGCAAAATCTCGGCTTAATGTCGTACTACAAGTACATGACAAACGCGACCTACAACCCATCGTAACGACGCGACAAGAGAAAAGACCGCATTATGGAAAAACATTCATCTTGCGAAAATGCGAAGGATGCCAACGGCTGGTGCTGGCGCCGACGACACAATACGCAATCTAATAAATTACTGACTTTGTTTCTTTGCAAAAGAAGACGCTTTGGTCTTAATGCCGCATTAATAATTTGGAATAGAAATACGAATTGTTTAAAAACGAATTTTGCAAAAATATCAAAAGTTAAAATGATGATGAAAATAACTACTTCCTAGATAATTAAAGAAACTGGTTATATAATAATTAATCGATTCAATTAACAATGAATCACGAAACTTTACAGATACTCAACCGTTTTGTTTTCTTGTTGGCAGATTCGCGGTAAATTGTTCATCCGGTAAATACTATTTCAAAATTGGCACAGATTCTATAAAGTTACAAGTTACAACCATAAAATTCGATGTTTTGGCTGCATTAGTAAAAGATGACTAGATATAATTCGCAAATATCTTATTAGATTTGCTGACTGGCTGGCTGCTGTCAGCAACATGATGGTTGGTGAATATTGAAAGTAGGTAGTGTTGACCCCGAGTGGCTGACTAAGGTTGCCACCAGCAGCAGCAGCAGCTAGCCTATAACCAGTCTCTTTCTTGATGGCTCAACGAAACGCCGATGACTCACTGACGTTTGCAACCAGCAGCAAGTATCAAAGCATATTACAAACAATACAAAGTGTAAAGTTTGGCAATGCATAAAATTGACATGAGATATCGTTACCTTCACCGAGAGCAGATGAAATGCCTTATTAGGCCGTCACATACAACATACTTGTGTCTTGCAACCTGCTACTTTACTTCTCACCTTCTACGTTCAACCAATGAAGCGGAGTTGCCACCACATAATACTTGATCTATGATAACAACTCAGCAGCCTCACCCCAATAACAACGAACTCAATGCTTACCTAATTTACAATCATTTACTACAATTTCAAACACCTACTGCTAGTTACAGTTAGGCAAAGACAATGCATCCTGTCGCTTGTAGCCGCGAATCTAAAGGCGCCTACCGCACGTCATTCCTTATCTTGATATCGCACACATACACTAAGACCCGAATGATACATAAACACAAGCAGGCGTTGATTTTTGCGCATACACACATACACTTATATTAGGCGCTCGCTACATATGTGTTTGATGTTGAAACAAAAAAAACTAATACCGAGAGATAGATAACAAACGCTTATCCCGCAAGCTGATAAAATCGAACCGCACTACTTGCACGACGATAGAACGGAGCTGAACACCGAACGAGACGCGTTTGTTCGTGATCGCAATTTTGGGTTTGCGCGATTTTGTTCGCCCCGTTCTCGCCGTGTACACGAAAGAACGATGCAGAACGGTGAAAGCCACACGGTTTGGCCCGTGCGATGTGCCCCGTATAGAAAATACGTACGAAACCGTGCACGACGTCCGACGACTAGCTGGCCTAGGCTAGCTGCTGCGACTGGCAACGGCCCCGTCTGTCGTCTCGCAAAACCAGCGACATTTATGCACTAGCTCGACCGATTTTCTACGCAAATCACGCTCGCCGTTGTCTATCAATCATATCGTTAGCGAAAACAAACTCACCCATATAATAATTATGCACAACACTCGATTATATTATCCCTTGCAGCAGACACACACCTCAAAAAGCATACTTTTAGAACTCTTAACAAAATGGCCGTGCCCCCGTACACATACACAGCGACCGCGCTACGACATGCCGTGCTACCAGCGGGCATTGTCGATTCGGCGCGTTGCATGCAGACCTACGCAGAGCGTACGTCTTTGCTTGGGGCGCAAGCGGTGACGTCGCTCGCAAGGTGACTGTGGTTGCGCATGCGCTTCCAGCTGCTACTTTCTTGCAGCCCGCAAAAGACACACAGCGGTCGAAAAAATGTTTGACAAATTATCTGAAATCATAAACCAAATGCAAAATTAATACAGATATTATCACATACACACACCTTAAGCTTAGATATTTTTAATTTAATGACATACTAAACAAATAAACCAAACAGTTTAAAAGTATTATAAAGATAACCCGAACAAACAAATGACTCAAAGTTAGTGTACGCGCCATCTGTGACAATTATTCCGAACTACGTAACTCTCTTTTCCTCTCTGGTATTAACCGTACACTGTAGGCAACTTTTAAGTCTTATTTTTAAAATAAAACAATTTCGCATCAACTTACAAAAACGAAATAAGAACTTATCGAGTGCATTAACTGCATAAATAATAATACAAGCGAGGATAATAATAAATTATTATTACCACAAATTAATATTTAATTCAATGGAGGCATGTGTTAATTGTGTTAGTGCTAATTATGATAATTAATACACAGAATACACTACAGTTCAGTTTGAGGCTGGTAATGAGTCCGAAACAGGAGAGAAGTCTGCGCAAACGTCCAAATATTGATGGAGGATAAACGCGCCGTCGCCGGTGCGTAGGCAGGGCGCATGTTAGCACGACGGCGCGAAGCGTCGCGACGCCGCCAGCACCCGCACTGAGCAGTAACACCAAGAGCATACGTTGAAACATAACAAAAGTCGCACGAAGTGAAATACCGCGACACCAAACACCACATTCAACGTCGGCGATCGTCGCATCATTTATCCCGAATAAAAACCAATTAGGTTGTTAAGAAGAGCAATACTACGTTTAAGCTGTTACAAAATCATCTTGCAATGTCTAAGTCTAAGGATACTTTAGTTGGGTACTTGCAATGCTTAGTGATATGTGAGTACAATTTTTATTTGTTAAACACACGATTTAATTCAAATTTTACGCAAATAAAGAACCGAAAACAGCACAAAATGCTGGAAATTTAATAATTATAGAAATAATTATTTAATCGACAAGCATGATGTTAAAACTTTAAACGTAATTTGATTTGAATCAAATCCTAATGAGTTTTTAATCCCTAATGTGCAAAAATAGGTCAATGTGTCCATTAGGATTTGTGACAATGCTCGTCCTTCAATTTCACCTGTTACTTGATTTGTTTTCACCATTTTCACCATTCTGCACCATTCCCACCAATTCTCACCCACCCAGAGCAGAACAATTCGACTGCACCATACACAGTCTAAGTGGCAAATCGATAAAATTAATTAAAAGAAGCTTTTTGTATCATTTACCACCGTATACAATATGTTTCAAAAGCTTTGTTCAATTTTTATTGATTTATCATATGCAACCCAACCGACACCCAATACTGATTATGTTTTGTTTTTACTTTGTTTGGTTTGGATCTTTGCAGGCTCGATAGTTTCGTACGCATCCAGCCTAACCCTCGCAAATCAAGTAACGTCGAAGCCGCGACTCACCAAATACAGCTCGTCGACGGCGATTCCAGGCAGCGGGTCTTTGGTGACGCCAGCCAACCAACCCGTGACACCCGCACCCACCGACGTGTCGTACTACCGGGTGCGAGATAGTAAAGGGATTACTTGTATTCTCTTAAAAACAGATGCACTTATTGAGGTAATTAAATAAATCGTTGACGTTTTTTAAGTGAAATAACTAAAATGATCTCATTTACAGATCAATTTCAAGTCTCACATAGGCGACGAACAAGGTGATACTTATATTCCAGAGAAAGCCACTGTCGAGGGTGAATGTAAGGATGATGAATCGACGATGCGTATTCTGTGGCCGGGTTACTCCCTAACCTTTGAGTTTGCGAAGGTAAGCTAAAAGATGTAGCATCAAGTCGTGGGTGTACGAGTAACAATTATGAATTAAATGTCACCACCCACACTTAAGCTCAAAGCTTGAGAGTAAGTAGGTGGTCGAAATCAATATGATCTAATTACCAAGAACACAACAGTGTTTGTTCCAATTTACTAATGCATGTTTTTCTTTGTGTTTAGACACCTGGCGGTGAACGATGGTACATCGATAATGTTGCAATGATTGTCAGTACAGACATTCCGTTTTATCACAATATTCGTAGTCATGGTGAGTTTAAACCAATTAACAAACTAGCGAAAATTAACGTGGCATTTCAACATTTTAGGAAACGTAATACGTTTATACCATGAAAAAATGTTGCTACCAACACCGGTGGGTAAATCATACTCTTGCGAAGAAACCGTCATTACATTGTTGCCAAACATCGACGATACACCACCGGAAGGGTTGCGCGGCACTGTCTACTTACGCAAATTACAACTGCAGTCGTTCATGTACAAAGGCACAAGCTATGGCCCGATTTTCGATTGCAACTCAGCCAAAAGCTTTCGCGACGAAACCGCCCCCATTGCAGTGGGTTCAACCCTAGCGATCGCCGTTCTCGGCACTGTGACCGGTTATGGTATTTTCCGTTATCTCAAAATTAAGAAAGTGCAATACAACAACATGGAGTAAACGAATTAATTCACATAGTTAACTAACAGTTAATTAGACGACGATTCAAAACAAACGGTTGAAGAAAAAAATCAAAATTGTTTTGTTTTCTATCAAATTCATTTAAAACCAATTAATGCGCTCATGTATTAAACATTTGGATGTTTACGACATAAATTATTTATTAGACAAGATGATTTCAATGTGATATTTACGCATTTACAATTAAATTTTGAGGTTAGAATTATTAATTTCACGTGATTATCAACGCTATTATCAATACTACTAACACTAGTTACAACAAACGATGATAATTAATATTAATAGGTAATAATATTAACGTAAACTAAATTTTAAATCAATTTGGCAAAGTTATGCAACTCAAATCGCTCCAATTCAATAATGTTATTTATGACAAGTCTAAAGAAAACAAAACAGAAGCGACACAAATAACAAATTTTAAAACAAAACACTAAAATAATCGATGCATTTTCAGTTAATGTTAATGCTTATATTCTTAAATAATAATACGAATCCTGTAAGTGAAAAATTGTTGATAATATGGCAAATTTAATGAATTATTGAATAGTTAATGACAGAATAAATGAATTGCACATATCGTTACAACTAAAAACACTTTAACAAAACAATTGTTTTGATTTCAATTCTTTGTATATCACATTTTGTTTATAATCAAACAAATAGAATTAACTAAACCAAATAAATTTGCCATGGTCTGTCTTCCATTAAATAAATGTGTATTGTAACGTAAAGTATAAACAAAAATGTATAGGAAACAAGCAACGTGTGTGGATATTTTAAATATTTAAATAATTATGAAATTATAAAGATAGTATTTATTAACAAAACAATATGTATTAGCGTTAAAAACAACTCTTATTAAAATTCAAACGATACGTTATTCATCAAACACTAATTGTTATTTATTTATTTATTTATTAATATGAAATTGTTTGATTCATTTTGTTATCCGTTATTAGATACATATTTTTACATATTGCAATTTATTGTGGTTGAATCCAAAACAATGAACACTGTATACAGATAATGTTAAATAAAATTCGTTTAAAGCACTTGAAACACTTGTAATTTCTAATCAATTAAAATCATGTGATCAGTTTTGCTGATAAAATGATATAAATTGCTGAAACAAGTTTACTCAATTAATGAGTTTTGAAGTAAACGTTACTCAAAATGTTTAACCAACTTGTGGTAATTGCTGTTTTAGGGCTTTGGTTGAATCAAGTCTCAAGTAATCCATGCGAAGAATTCATACGCGAAGGTTTTTTCTTATGTCAAAGTGAAAAAACTGTGACCATTTTTGGCCAGGATCACACTTGTCCTGATGGTACACTTTGTAACCAAAATTATCTTGCTATTCAAGCTCAATGCAGTCCGTAAGTAGAATAAACAAGAAAACAATTGCCAATTGCATTGCAAGGAAAATGTGATGTGTTTGATGGTTGGCAATTGTCTATTTACCATCGAAAAAAAACAAGTACAAGTAAACAATTGTTGAATTGTTAATCTGTTAATAGTTGCATCGAATCCCGTTTAGTTTGCGGCGATCGTTATTCATGTGTGAACGATAAAACATTCCAAATGGGTTTGACAGAATTTCAATGTCCTGGCAAATCAAAATGTAATCGTGTTCCTTGGAACAGTTGTCAACCGTAAGTTTTAAAGTTTGTCGTTTGTTTTCTGAATTTTATGATTTTGTTTTGTTTTACATAAAATCTAGCTGTGTGGAAGAAAAGTGCGACGATGATTTATGGACTTGTTCAGATGATGATGAAACTATCGTGTCTATCCCGGGACTTGGAGAAGTTCCTTGTCCCGATCATAAAATTTGCAACAAAGACAAAACACCACCATGTGATTAGTAAGTTTTTTTTTGTTTTAAATTATTAATTTACCAAATGAGTTCATTTGTCTACAGTTGCATTGAAAAACCACCTAGAATGCTTCCAGTTGCATTCCAATTAGGTAACGCCCAATAAATGTAAAGGTGTCGTTGTGTAA
>JARJDS010003004.1:0-22294 GCA_030264155.1 Atheta pasadenae
ACGCAAAAGCTCATCCCACCTACGGTTAACCGCAAGTAGAGGTTCCTTGATAGAAGCAGCTTGATCTGCTGATGTTCGTTCCGTCAATTCCTGAGCTTGCCTGTAAAATCAAAATAAATATTAAGCCCGTACATAAATCAGTGCCCCATTTGGCATTGTAATGCAGAAGCTTTCACTTAATTTGCGGACATAACAAAACAAAGACATGCACTTTAACGCCTAGTCTGCACATGGTTCGACGATGTTGTTTGGTTTTTTTTATAATTTACTAGCAAAATGAACAAACTGATGATTATAATTGATATAATTAGCGTCAGCACTCTATCGATAAAATATATGCAGACTAAATAAGTTAAATGACAAAAGCAATTTAACTTTTTTGTTCAGAACAAGAACGTCACACATAAAGCAAGCATATTCGCATTAGCACAAAGGCTTATCGCCGTTAACATTAAACATATAAATAGTCTTGCCTTATAAGACTCCTGTATATCCATGGGAATATATAGAATATATAGAAAAAGAACACATTAGTTAGTAACCATCCACAAAAGTATTTTGTAAATTTAATCAACTTTATAAAATTAACTAAAGCGTTATTTTATCGGAAACGTACCTGTTTAAGGCTTCAACCTTGACCATATGCGGATCTACTTCTGCCTTGAACTTCTTAAGTTGATCAATCTGCTTCTTAACAGCGTCGATGTCAGTTCCTAACAAGCCCATATTAGCAAATTTATTTTCTGCCTTCTCCAAGAACTCCAATATATTCTAAACATAAAATTGATAAATATTAGTTACAACCCTCAAAATAAAGATGCAAAAGTTTACCCTAAGAGTCTCATGGAATTCCATAGCCTTCTCCATGGCATCAATAAGATTTTCTTCGCGTTTAGCATACAAAGCTGTAATGTTATCCCAAGCATTATCCAAATCCTCAATGTGTTTCTTAACTTCTGGTTTATCAGGTTCACCAACTAATTGCATCAATTTGACGCCTGACGAACGAACCTGTTCAACTTGAGGTTTAGTATGATCAATTTCATGTCTGATTTCTTGTAAAGCAACTTGTTGTTTCTGAATAGCTTTGGGTTCAACAGCTGGTGGTTCTTGAGTTTGTAAAGAATCTTCCAGATCCTTCAATTGAATCATAACGGCATGCAATTCCTTCCAGAACTTTTCTGCTGCCTTCAAAGCATCGTCCAATGACCTACCACGAGTGGAAGTAATCTTTTGTACATCATCCCATAGGTTTTTAAGCTTATCAAGTTTACGTTTGATATCCTTGATAGCTGGATCTGCACGATTGGCTGCTTTGTTGATAACATCATCAGCTGCGCGTTTGACAGCAGCGTAAGCTTCCTTGCGCTTGTCAAGATCACCAATGATAGCGTCATTGTCATCAATTTGGTCGCAGATCTTTGGTGGATGCGCCGAGATCGGTTCTAAGTTGTTTACTTGATCAGCAGTGTTGGATAACGCTCGCAACATACCTTCTAGTTTATCAGAGAATTGTGAGCTTTCTTGTAATGCTTGTTCTAAAGCTTGTTGACGTTCACGCAATTCCAAACGAAGAGCAGCATAGCGACCATTATCGCTATCAATCAACTCTTGGACCTTGCTACCATCATCTTCAGTACACAAACGAATCAAAGCTTCTCCGGTCTTGTTCAATTTATCAACCAAAGGTTTGTGTTCATTGATCGATTGTAAGAACATCTCATTACGGTCTTGTTGTTGAGCAATCAAGTCTGGTCTCAGTGCAGGCATAGATAACATGGAAACTTGTTCTTCCATATCAGTTAACCAGTTAGCCAAAACGGCGTGCGTGTCGTGGAAATGTTCAGCAAGTGGTAGTGCTTGTTCTAAAACACCTAATCTATCGCTGCTTAAAGCAGAAACAGTGTCCATTGCTTCACGTAGATCTTCCATTTTCTCACGTATTAAGGTCATATCCTCACTTGGAGGCGATTCACGCAACACCTTTTTGGCTGTAGAAAGCACATCGCGTACTCGTCCCTTTTGACTAGAAATATCATCGTTAAGCGCTTTATGTTCTTTCAATTGTACGCGAATAACGTCTGGATCGGCTGACGGTTTGTCCGCATCGCGGATTTGGTTTTCAACATCACGGAACCATTCCAATAGTTCGTCAATATCAGAAGTAACTTCCAAAGCCCTTTGTTTGCCGAGATGAATACGTTCGGCGCGGCGTTGAATTTGTTCGGCTATGGCATCGAAACGACGATTGTCTCTTGTTACCAAACCTTCAATTGTTGAAGCGCCTTCACCTGGACTAGCCTGGCACAATTGTGGTCCAACTAAATTGATTGTTTCCAAAACTGGACGTAACTCCTGCAAATCAACTTCTAAACGAGCAATGTCTCCTTCATTTGTGTCACCAGATTGTAAGATCGTCTCAGCGTCTTGCATCCAATCAACCAATCTATTGTGATTGTTATGGAACTGTTGTACTAACGGCAACATATCTTGAGCGTGTTTCAACAAATCAGATCCGCGAGTTGTAAGATCATTATAACGACGTTGCAATGAATCAAGTTTATCTTTAAGTTGAATTGCTTCATCGGAAGAAATGTGTTTCATAAGTTCAACACCAGCATCTACAGTACCATCAATATCATTCTGTCTGCTTGCAATTTCTTCAGTGAGACCAGTCAAATCATCCATCTGTTCCAAAAGTTTCTCAGTATGTACCGCCAATACTTTGTATCTTCCCAAGCGTTGTTGCATTGAATCCATCCATCCAGCCAAGTCTTGATAAGTCAACACCAAATGTCTCAATTGTTGACGAGACGCATTTAAAAGTTTACCAACCTCTTCACTAGCTTCGATCAAATTGCCGTATCTATCAGTGACTTCCGATAACTTCTCAGCAACTGTAGCTGCTTCGTCGTCACTTACAAGACCCATAAGATTAGTAGCAATGTCAGCCAATTCAGTGAATTCTGTACGTTTCCTGATGATTTCATTGTGCAGAGCGTCATGTTCACGTATACGCTGTTGAATCTTTTCTTCATCGGTAGGAATAAGTTCCATTTCTTTAATTTTCTTTTCGCTACGATCCAACCAGTCTTGTAACGGTACAAGTTTATCCAAGAAGTCTTTAGCAACTTTCATCGCTTGCTCTAAGTCCAATGTGCGTTTTTGTGCACCTTCTGTCAACGCATCGAAACGACCCATAAGATCCTTGAGTTGTTTTTCAATCGCCCTCCTTTCAGATGGTTCCGCATGCTTGGCAATTTCATTACCCATGCTGAACAATGACGACATGGAGTTTTGACGATCCAAAAGCATTTTCTTCAAGAACTTTTGTTCTTGCAATTGAGCCTTAACGACCTTGTAATCAGCGCTTGGTGGTTTTTGATTAGCAACAAGTTCCTCAGTATCAGTTAACCATTTAGCCAAACCATCTAAAGCTTCTTGGAATTTACCAGACTGTAACAACGCAACATCCAAACGCCGCTCACGTTCATTCATACGTTCCTTCAAGTTATTCCACAAATCGTTCATCTTCTCAAGTTCTTTCTCCAATGTAGACGTGCTTACGCCAGGCGCAGCAGATTGAATAAGTCCCTGTCCGGTACGATTACATTCCTCAACGTTCTTAGCAAGTGCATCAATAGTCTTAGCCCGTATTTTCTTCATTTCTTGTTGTTGAGCTCTAATAGTATCAACGTCAGTTCCAATAGGTTTCAATTTACGCAACTCTTCGGAAGCATCCTGAATATTATCCATGACACTAGAGTGCACCATAAAGAAGTTCTCTAATTTCTTCAAAACAGCTTCAAGTTTTTGTTCCCGCGCCTTAGCCCTATCGTCCAATTTAGCTAATTGACGACGCAAACCATCAACTTGATGGCGGGTGTGTGCTGTGTCAGGAGCAAAACCATTCTCAACCAAACGTTCACCAGCTGAAATTGCTTTGTTTACATCATCAGCGGCCTTATTAAGTTTCTGACCAAAACGACCCACATCATCAATCTGTTGATGCACAACTTTCACATCTCTACCTGGTGGTTTCATTCCGTCAATCTCATTTTCTAATGCAGACAAATCTTGAGATAAAGTCTTAACTTGTTCATTAAACTGAGTTACGGCAGTAGCAGCAGATTGAAGATCAGAACATCTGTCATCTAACTTTCCTTGCAATTCTTGAATTCTGTCCCCGAGAGCATCAACTTCATCAACTAAATGATGACCATCAATACCATGTTCTTTAGCTTCATGGTACAAATCAGTAGCTTGTTGTTTGCATGTCTGTAAAGGTTTCATTAAGTTATTAACTTCTTCCCTAAGAGTTTTAATTCTGTCCAATAATTTGGGATCTCTTGAAGCACCGCCGAGAGAATCATGCGATGCAAGTTTATCTTCACAACGTTCAAGACCATGTTGTAGATCGCGTATGTTTTCGGTAAAATCTTGCAATTTCCTGGCCTGTTCTTCCAAAGCTTGGGTACGCAACAACAAGTCATTGTTAAGTTTATCCCAGCGTTCTTTTAATGTGAGCATTTCATTATTGACAACTTCTTTGTCAATATCACAAGCAGAAATAAAAGTATCTCCCATGGTACGAGTGTTCTCATATTCCCCAGATTTCTTCCAAACATCGTTCCTGAATGCTTGCAATTCTTTAAGTTGTTTCTCAATATGCTTGCGTTGGAACGAGCTAGGCCTCAAACTATCCAACTTATCCTCAGCCTGTCGTAACCATGGAAGGAAGGCATCCAAAGAGCGATAATACTTCTTGCAGTGTTCCATACAAGTCTGAAGTCTTGTATGACGATCAACAGTTTCCTTTCGCAATTTATCCCAATGTTGTTGAATCTTATCAAGATCTCTTTGTAAATTGCGTGTATCAACTTTGCTGCTCTTTGCTAAAAGATCACGGCCCTTATTCAACAACATGATCACTTCATGTTCACGCGACATAACCTCCCTGTAGAAAGGTTCATGTTGAGCTGCTTGTTGTTCCAAGATATCGCGATCAGCAGAAACTAACAAACGTTCAGAAAGACTTCCCAACTCATCCGAAAGCCAACCTAAAGTCTTAGCGCACGACTCTTCAAATTGTCTGCCATCACGAAGCATATTTTCAATTTCTGCCTTGCGGTGATCTAATTTCTTCTGCAGGGCATTGTATTGACGACTGATAGCCGCCAATTTAGTTTGAATCTCAGCCCTAGATGCAGGATCGCTCAACACTTCACATAACTGCGCACCTGCTGTTTCCAAATCAGCCAAAAGTGGTCTCTGACCTTCCAATTGCCTTTCTAGGTTTTCAATTTTACGCAATTGTTCTTCCGGATCTTTATCCAATGGAAGCTCATCCAAAGCATCAGAAATACCTTGAAGAGCATCCCTCAATCGTGTGAGTTGAGCGTCAAACTCGCGACTAGTATCTGCAGCAGCACCAAGAGAATCAGCGCGTTCTTCAAGCTTAGCTAGTAAATCAGCCCATCGCTTTTGAATAGTAGCAAGTTTTTCATTGAGCTTCCTACCATCTGGAGAGTTTGGATTAGCTACAGCTAAGATGTTATCTCCAACATCAATTAAATGTTGCAACTGTGGTTGTTGGGTACGGAATTCTTCACGGAGAACTTGAACCTGTTGGACTTGGGATTGAACCATTCTAGGGTCGCTTGAAATTGGACCAAGCACAGTGAACATACGGTCCTTGGAACTTAACCATGAAGATAATGAATCATGAGTTTCAAGGAAGTCCTTAAGATCTTCCATAAACTGAATGCGTTCTTTGCATAACTCGTACAAAGTCTTCCATCTGGTGACAATTTCATCAACTGCATCATTCAAATTATCCGCACCAATCGCGCCAGGTTTCTTACGGATCAATTCCTTAACTTGCGTTTTGGTAGAATCCACCAATGATTGTTTCTCGTACAGTTCTTCTAAAATCTGTTTAAGTTGTCTATTAATTTTATCTGCTTCATCCTTACTAGATGGAATTATATCCTTGGGCATATTCCTTTGAATCTTATCCAAGAATCCATTAAGAGTTTTCAAGTTATCCAACTGTTTCTTAACCTCATCACGTGTAGAATCAATTTCGTTCTGACGATCGTTAATCTTTACCCCAACCAAATTGTAGCGGTTATTAATTTCTGCAAGTTGTTGTTGAACAGGCGAAAGTTCTTCAAGATGGAAACCATCTTGACTAGAGCGACGAGATGAAAAGCCGCTAGAACCACTTGGTGACAATGGACTCAAACCTTTAGTAGGAGATGGTGACCTACCATCATGCCGCATTGGACTTGTGCGTTTAACTGGACTATAACGTTGTCCAGGACGATCACCACGGACTAAACTGTCATACATATTTCCTGCATCGTTGATTTTATCAATAGTAGCCGCAAAATCACGGAACTCCTTTGCGATTGGTTTCAACTCATCGTGTTGCATTTGAATGACTTGCACATCAAGAGCCACAACATCTAAACCAGCAATACGAGATTCCATTTTACTTAACCAATCATTAATGTTAAGTCTCAATTGTTCATAGGTTTGTAATTGTTCAGAACGTTGTTTAGACAATTTATGTTTTTCATCCAAAAGATTATTCAAATCTCTCCAGTGGTTCTCCATAGACTTAACACGATCTCTGACTGGAGCAGTGTCGGTAACATCACGCTTGTTAACCAAGTCCTTACCGCCTTGAATAGATTGTTCAACAACCGATCGTTTGCTATCGCGGTTAGCTGCGATTTCTTGAATTTTAATTGAAGATTCCTCCAAAGATAGTTTAGCAAATTCACGCGATTCAATCAAATCAACAATACTGGAGTACCATTTTTCGAATTGATCAGACTGAGCTGTAAAGCGTACAAGTTGGTCATGTACTTCATGTAAGAACTCTCCACGTTTCTGTGTGCGTTCAAGTAGTTTATCAAATCGGTTCCTACTATCCTTAAGTCTATCTTCGATCTTCTTCGCAACACGAGCATTACTAGAACTGGAAACTAATTCACTAGCAGACATGTAAATCGAATCAATTGAAGAAATACGAGTTTCAATATCTGATTGGTAAACTTGATGTTCACGAATTTGTTCTTCAAGTTGTTCCTTAATCAACGAAGCAGGACGTTGAATGTTCTTAAATTCATTTTCAGCGCCGTTCAACCAAGACACGAAGTTATCAAGCGCGTCTTGTACACCCTGAGATTGCACTAAAGCAGTTTCAAGTTCCTGGCAACGTTCATTGAGAGCATCCTTAAGTTGGTTGTATTTACGATCAAGTTCAATAACAGGTTCTTCAATTCTGGAAATATCAGATGGTGATAGTTGTCCTTCCAAATTCTGGAGAAGAATAGCTGTCATTTGTTTAGCACTATCAATCAATCGTCCATTAGCAACAAAATCATTGTACATAGACTTGGATTTGTTTAATTGTTCCTCTAAAGTTCTTGGATCTCCACCGATTGGTTCATTGAGGATTTTATTAGCACGTGGTTCGGCTTCACGCATCCAAGCACGGGCCTTATCCAAAGCGTCGTTGTAATCACGCTGGCGACCACCTAGACCTGATAGTTTATCAGACAACATATTGGTCCTATTCAACAAATCACGATATTGTTGACCAACAGTAGACACTTCTGTGCGAACAGCCGATTCTTGGGCAGATAATGGTTCTAAATGTGGTAAACGAGATGGTAATGTAGTGCGGAATTCATTCAAGATGTTGAGATAATCCTTTGAATCATCAACGAACTTTTGTGCAGACATGTTGATGAACCTCAAGTCAGCTTGATGAGAAATAACATCAGCAACAAACTCTTTAATGCTATCACCACTAGCGTTGAGGCGTTGTAAATCACCTAGAGTTCGTTCTTTCTCTTCCAAAACCCTGGTGGCTTTACGCAACCAATTAGAGAAGTTGTTAAGTTCTCCATTTAATTTATGCAACTCATCATTCGCGGATAACATACGTTTCAATAAACGATCAGTGCGATCTTGTGATTTGTCATAACGAGTTTTCAAATTCTTTCCGTTACGTTCCAAAGTAGAAACTTCGCTCTTAGATAAGATTTCACCCGCCGTTAGTACCAACTGACGAATCTGGTCCAAACAATGAGACACAGTACCGGAATGTTGTTCCAAATCATCCTTAACTTGCTTGGTAGTATTAATCTGGTTACGTAAATCCTCCTCCACCTCTTTGAGAACGTCCAGCGAAGCAATCTTGGTTTCGATTTCGGAAATCCATTGCAACAACTTAGTGAGAGTCTCATCACAGAGTTTATATCTTTCTTCAACAGCTTGCTGTAATTTATCACAAACACAAATTAAACACCGTTCATGCAGCCAAGAAATTAACATACAAATTAAAAATAAAATAAACAATAATCAGGCAATAATCATGCAATGTTTACCTATCCTGAAGCGCTGCGGCATAACAATGCACAACAAATGCAACATTCATTGATAAAATGTATGAATATCATGAACATGTCAAGGACTTACCTCGATACTAAACTGTACTTAATGAATAGAAAATGTAAAATATTGTATTTTGATAACAAATAAAAAAAACCTCAACCATAAACTCAAAACATGCAACGCACATGCACAACACACACATTTATAGTTAGTTAAAAAAAAACAAGAAAAACAAAGTTTGTAGTGAAAAACAAAAACAAATAAAACCTGTAAACAAACATAAAACATAAGACATAAAGCAACAAAATAACAATGATTATTGTTATGATCATGTGTTACGTGTTACTCATTAGTTTTAACTTGCAAAAATTGTTAAACATTATTGCAAGAAAAAACTAACACTAAATGTAGTACTTAATATTAAATGTGATGATGGATATGTTGATTAGAAAAATGATAATAAACGTAAACAGTGGCGGTATGTTAAAACAACATATAAGCTTTGTCTCGCTGGTTTTAATTGTGCAATAAACGCTCGGTCGTAATTAAAGCGTTCATGTGTATGGTATGAGCAGAACCACAAATGAAAGGCAAGTATCCAACGGATGTGATCGAGCTGTAAAAAATTATATTAAATCAGACAGCTATTAATAAATGAATAAAAAATTAATCAATTGTTTTTTGGAAAAATTAACATTTTTAGAACAAAATTTTGGATCGATATGATATTAATCATAAATGATAACAATTAAAAAACTAACAAACAAATCGTGAGTTTGATTAATGAAAATGATATTGTGATTGTTTTATGTTGAAAGCAATTCCACACACGAAAGAAACATCAAGCATGCATTGACAAAAAAAAAACAAAAGTTGCCAGGGCAGTCTAATCTAACGTCAAACGCCTCCTATCATCAGGATTTGTTGAACTAAACAAAATTGCTTCACCACTACAAATCAAGTGACCCTTATTTTTTGTTTTCAAATTAAAAGAATGTGTCTCTTTGAGATATGGAATCGCTTTATTTGCTATCGGCATGCCGTAAGCATACTGAGCCAAACACATAAGCACATCACCATTAAGCTTTTGCTTTAAATCATTCAAACAAATAAATATAAAAGTACTCACCCGTTGTTCAGCCGGAAGAATAAAACCTTGTTCTAAAGCTTTGTCAAAATCGATTAATTTATCATTGGGTTTGTCATAGAAGCGACCTCCAACCGCATCGATGATTTTATTATCGATAGCGTTCAATAAAGGTACAACACTTCCAGTTTCTGGATCTTTAACAACTGAACTCGATGGATCAATCAAATTCTCGGCGATTGCATCATTTAAGGTAAGTCGCTTCCTTTCAAGAATCGCCGTATTTTCAAATGGGTTTGTAAACCCACCCGTAGTTGGATTATACACACAATACTCAATGCTTTCAATAAAACTCAAACTACGTTTCGGCGTTGTCAATAAACCATTATCAATAGCAACTGGTAAAGTGTACAACTTAGATGTTGATGAGTCCAACACATTTCCTTTCTCCGCATCGACCAAACCCTTTCTAAAGCCATCTGGCAATTTGACCAGTTTCTTTTTATTAGTGTCTTTAACCAGAGCAGTGTCAGGATCAATATAACCACATGTAAGTGTCTCTTTAATTGTAATAACGTCCTCAGTATCAGGTATTTTAAACTTTCCGGTATTCACATCAAGATGATTCTTTTCAATCGCGGTTTCAAACGATAAAGGTTCTTTCAAATAAATAACTATAGATTTATCATAGGTCACCAATAAAGATTTAACTTTGCCAACACTATGTTCAAGCGCAACTAATTTATTTGGATCTAAAGTTTTGTTAGTAATCGCGTTATCAACAGTAATAAATCTACCATCTTGAGGGCTTTTCAACACGGCTTCATTAGGTTTAATCAATTCATATTGAATAGCATCTTGCAAAGAACATTCACGAATTTGAGACGCACGAACAGGTTGTTCAATTTCCGCGATAACTTTTTGTGATAACTCGTCACCTAACGGAACATACAAAGTAACCAGAATACCCTTCTCCAAAGCCTTATCAAAGTTATACCCCTTTTTAGTTTTCGAATCTAAAACTCTTCCTTTATCAACATCAACAACACCTTCAGTGATAGCAAGTGGTAAAGATTTAACCAAATTTGTAGATAAATCTTTAACCCCAGTTGAGTTTGGATCAATCAAACCTTTACCAATAGCTTCATGAAGGTTGTAATACTCATTATTAGATGGATCTATAAATTTACCAGTGTCAGGCCGGTACAAATGACATTTAACTGCGTCTTTAATTGACAATAAACGATGTATAGTTACAATCAACCCTTGATCTTTAGCTTCTTTCAAACTCAATTTCTTATTACCGAAAACCAATTGATTACTATCCGGATTGATGACTTTACTTTTAATGGCATCGGGTAATCTGACATACATTTTGTTATCTTTAACTAGCGATAGATTCGGATTAATCAACTCTGAACTAATTGCATTTTGTAAAGTAAATTGTTCTGTTGTACTAGGATGTACAAGTAAATTAGTTTCAGAATCATACATTCCCATATCTAAAGCTTCATACAAACCAAACCCACAACTTTCGATATCAACAATCAACCCTAAACTCATAGCTTCATTCAAAGGCATCTTACAATTCCCATAAGGTTCATTAAATTGTCCTTTACTCTTATCCACTAAACCATTATTACACGCATCTTTCAAACTCAATAACTTACTAGATTCTTTATCGAAATAACAAGGTAACATTGGATTAATCATAAATTTACGTATGGCTTCATGAAGTGTAATTTTGCGATTAGTTTTCGGGTCAATTATTTTGCAAACATCCATATCATATAATCCTTGATGAATAGCACGCTGCAATGAAACAGCTGCATTGTTATCAATCAAAATACCATCGTGTAACGCTTGATGCAATGTAACCTCATAATTATTACCTTTACTAAAATCATGAACTAACCCAGTATCGCCATCTACATAACCAGAATGAATAGCATCTACAATTGGTATTTGTCTCCAAGAACCTGGTTTAGTATCTTTAACAGATACAGATTCAGGATCAATTAAAGTAACTTCCAAAGCTTCAGATAAACTCAGATAATTACCAGTTTGTGGATTAAGGAACGTTTGACTTTCAGGATCAAATAAACTATTATTAATCGCGTCAGATAACGAAACAGGTAATGAAACATCTACTAAAACACCTTTCTCATAAGCTTCTCTATAATTTAAAGGTTTCATGGTGTTGTTAAAGGAAATGACTGCTTGTTTAGGGTTCACAATACCATCTTCAATAGCTTGAGTAAAAGTACAAACCTTTTCATCAATAGTTACTAAAGTTGTCGACACATCAATAAAGTCACGATCAATAGCTGATTGAGTTGTAAGTTGTTCTTGATTTTTTGTGTTAGCGAACGTTTTAGCGTCTTCGTTAAAGTAACCTTTATTCAAAGCTTCCGAAATTGGCATGTTCACTTTACAAGGAAGAATAATACCCAAATCCTGCGCTTCTATAAAATTAATTTGAACATTGTCATTATTAACGACGCCTTTAACTGGATCTATAATTTTTGTTGCAATGGCAGTGTCCAATGGAATAATTTGATGAGCCATTGGTTCACAAACTGTTAATTGTTTAGGGTCAATTAAATCTTTACTAATAGCGTCTTGAAGAGACATTGTAGCAGAACCAATTGTAAATTGTCCATCATTAGGATCATAGATTTTATGCGCTAAAGCTTCTTGAAGTGACCATGGTAATATAGAACTAACAACATAACCTTTCAAACAAGCTTGATCTAGAGTCATTTTCGGGTAAGTCAAAACTCCTAATTCAGCATCTAACAATTTACTTTCGATGGCTTCGTTAACTGGGACCATTTTCTCATTTCTGTCATCTTTAATCGTCGCGGATTGTGGATCTATCAATTTATATTCAATAGCTTTTAGAAGAGATTCTTCATTACCGGTACCGGGATTTAATATCTTTCCAGTTTTCGGGTTGTAATAATTTAAAAGAATGGCTTGCATGAAATTAAAACTAATAGGTTCGTTTTGTATTAAATTTTGTTTGACTGCTTCCTTGTACGGTACCAATGCACCAGTTTTCGAATTTAATACACAACCATCTTTAATCAAATCCTTTTTAATCGCGTCTTTAAGTGGAATAACTTTATCCGCAGCTGTGTCATTAATCAAACTAAGTGTGTCGTGAACAATATTCCTTCTAACCGCATCTTCAATCGGTAATAATTGTTTGGTAAGTGGATCAATAATTTTACCAGTTTCTGGATTATGCATGTTTTTATCGACGATAGCTTTAAAAGTAATAGGTCGAGTTATATTTAAAATATAACCATCAACAAAAGCTTTGGGAAACTCTAACGAATCTTTAGTTTGTGTATTAATAACTAAACCACGAATTGGATCAACGATTTTATGATCAACAGCTTGATAATATGGAACAATCTGCATGTTTTTGGGATCTCTAATTGTTACAGATTTGGGATCAATTACTTTCAAAGCTAACGCATCTTTTAATGATAACATTTCGCCGGTTCTAGGGTCTTTGATTTCTATTTTTTCAGAATCAAAATCTTGAGTATCAACAATTTCTTCTAAAGTTAAAGGTTCATATTCATCATCTCTAGGAAGTTCTTCAATGTGCACAATCCAACGTGCTTGGATAGCATCAAAGAAAGGTACACGTTTTCCTGTTTTTCTATCTACCATATGCCCGGTGTTTTTGTCAATTAAAGGCCTGTCTAAAGCTTCATGAAGAGGTAAATATGTTGGTTTACGTTTGGAAAGATCAATAATGAAAACAGTTTCAGGATCTAAGACTTGAAGAGCAAATAATTCACAGAATGATATTTTTTCGTTAGTTGCAGGATCAATAAAACAAAGACGTTTGATATCATAAAACCCTAATTCTGCTAGGAGTTCAGAAGTTAGATTACGGCTAAGTTTAACTTTATATTTTGGTGTGTCATCAAATAATATAACGTTGTGATTGTTAACAACTGAAACAATGTCTTGCAAACTAAGTTCTTGTTGGTCTAAAGCAGCTTGGACAGTATCTGGTAGCACAGAATCCATATAAGTTATCCGACAAATTTTTGGTTCTATCAAGTTTTCTGAAATGGCATGTCCTACAGTCATTTTCTCAAATTCTGGTTCGATTTCTGTTTTATTCAAACTGACTAATTCTCCTAAAGTTTCCGATTCATTTTGAATAAATTCTGAATTAATATCTTTAAGGTTTTTGACATCTTTAACCGGTGATGCTTGACTACTAACTGTCTCAACTTCTTGTACAAATTCCGTTTTGGTTTGCGTGGTTATTACAGTAGATATTAATTGATTCTCAACTCCTCGTGTTACCGTTTCTCTGTGCGTCACTTCTTCAGTAGTAATTGGTTTGTCTTTATCACCTTTACCTTTCTTTTTCCTTTCCGGAACTTTTGGTTGTTCAATTTTAACCGAATCAACAAAATCAACTGCATCGACTGATCTACTCGTATCCGGTTTAGCAATATCTCTTTCTGGTGTTTTTGATTTTTTATTAATTTTACCTTTAATCACATTAACAGCTGCAGCACCAGCAATAACCGGTGCTGCTATCGGTGCAGCTAAACCTCCAATAATAGCAATCAAACCCATTTTAGCAGCTTTCTTAAAATCAACACTACTACCAGTTTTAGGATCTTTAATCTGCCCTGTTTTAGAATCAATCAAACCTTTTTGTACAGCTTGTTCAATAGTAACCGGTTTTTGCGCATTAACATCATAAATCATCGCCGAAGGATCAATCACCGACGCTTCCAACGCTTCCGAAAACGTAATCATTTCTTTAGTATTAGGATCCTGGAATTTATGAGTGTCAGCATCGTAAATTTTATCAAATGCTTCGTCAATATGCAAATCAGTTGTATTTGAACCATCATACTCGTCTTTCGTAACCGGTTCGGATTCAATAAAACCAGCCTGAATCGCTGTACCAACCGGCATTGTTTCCCCACTAACAGGATCTCTAAAAGTCCCTGCGTTCATGTCAACTAAACCTTTTTGTAAAGCATCAGTGAAAGATATTTTAACTTTATGTATCGTTGTTTTATTCTGTGTTTCCTTAATATCAACAATAATTCCGCGTTCTTTAGCTTCATCTATCGAAATAACTTCCCCAGTTTGCATGTTTTGGACTTGAGTAGCATTAGGCATTGAATAACCTTCTAAAATTTCCAAAGAAGTTGTTGTTATTGTATGAATTGAAGTTTCCATGGGTGTTTCTGTTCTTAAAGTTATCGGATTCTCCGCATAGCTGGAGAGAGGTTTAATTGCTAATAGCCCAGACTTTACAGCGTCGTCTACAGACAACATTTGTTTGCTCTTCGGCTGGGTGAAAGTGCAATTACCAGGATCGATTAGGTTACGATCTAACGCGTCGGATAATTCCACAACATCAGTATGTGGCGTGAATGGTAAACTCATAATCAAATCATCATCCACAGCCTTAACAACTGGGATAATTTGTTTTGTAATAGGATGATGGAAAGTTTTATCCTGAACATCAATTAAACCTCTCTTCAACGCTACAGGGAATGTCAACCCCGCAGGAGGCATATCTTTAACCACTTTATTATTTTTATCAAAAACATTCTGATCAACTGCATTTTTAAAATCTAATTCCCCTTTAGGTGTTTTTACAACTAAATGTTCTTCATTAATATGGCCCTTCGTAATGGCATCACCAATAGTCATTTTACCACCCGGAGCTTTAACTTTGCTCAACGGATCAACAATATCACACAGAATGGCTTGCTGCAGAGTTAAACAATCCCCAGTTTCCGGGTGTATTACTTTCCGTGTTGATGGATCAATTAAAGCTTGATTATACAATTCCGGAACTGATAAACTCTTATTCAAAGGAATTAAAATCTCATTAGTACCTTCCGGATCTAAAATACCGCGAGTTATAGCTTGGTTGATAGTTAAAACATCACCGCGTTGAGAATCTACAATTTTCCCTTGTTGACCATCAATTTTGTTGGCTTGAAGAGCTTCCTGTAGATTTAAAGCAACACCATCTTTTGATTTAAACGTTCCTGAATTATCCAATAGTTTAGCAGTATCCGCATCAATCAAACCTTTCTCAACAGCTTGCTGTGGTTTAACAATCACCTTTCTCAACTTCTGCAGAGTAACTTTCCGAGGTTCCAATTCATGTGTAAGAGTAGCTTTACCAATAGTAACCTGGAATTTGGGATCTACGGTAATCCTAGCCCTAGTTTTATCCCCCTCGGACATTGTTTCATAATCCGGCGTCATTAACTGCTCATAATGTTTCGGAGTAATCAAACCACGACTTAAAGCTTCTTCTAAAAGAACTTTCTCCCCAGTTTGAGGATCTTTAATAAAAACTTTAGGTTGTGTTTTGTTAGTCTCCTCCATATATTGCGCGTACTGTTCAGGGGTTATAAGCTGTTGTTGTAGTGCTTCTTCAGCAGATACCGTTTGCCCTGTAGCTTCATCTGTGATCATAACTTTTTTGATAGAAGTAATTTGTGTTTCTACACTGGGTTGTGAATCAAGGTTATCGTAAACTGACCTAGTGATAAGACCTAGTTGTAGAGCTTCGTCAGGAGTTACTTTTTCCCCTGTTTGGGGATTAGTTATCAAGATTCTAGCCATTGAAAGTGTGTATTCTTTATCAGGAGATTGGGCAATGTCAGCTTTTATTGGTTCATAAATATTTTTAGATAAAATACCAAGTTCAAGAGCTTTAGAAGCTGGTATTTCTACTCCTGTAATTGGATGTTTAACAATAATTTCAGTTGTTTGTGAAGTGACTAATTCAGGTTCATCCATAGTAAATCTATTTAAAGAAAACGTTTTAGTGTTTGAGGGTTGCTGGTATAAAGCTTCATACTCTTCGCTTGTAATAATCCCTTGAGACAAAGCTTCTTCAGCTGGTACATGCTCACCGGTCTGTGGATGTTTAATCATAATTTTAGTAATAGCAATAGGTTTATTCCTTTGCAAAGCTTGACATTTAAATTCTTGATATTCAGAAGGATTGATCACTCCTTTATTTAAAGCTTCTTCGATAGGGATTGTAACGCCTGTTTTAGGGTCAATAATTTTGATACTAGTCTCATTCTTAAGCTTATCTAACTCTTGCGGTGTTATCAAACCCTTAGCTAATGCCTCATCTGAAGACACAGCTACCCCCGTTGTAGGGTCTGTTACAAAAACATTAGTTTGCTGTTGCGTGATAGTAACCTCAGTCCGTTCAGGTGTTTGAGGAAGATCTCTCTTCATACCTTCTAATTGTTCGATAGTAATTAACCCGATATTAACCGCATCTTCCGCTGAATGCGTTTCCCCTGTTTTAGGATCCGTCACCATAATTTTAGTTAACCCAGTATTTAACGGAGACTTTTCGCTGTTAATCAACGCTTGAGTTTGATACTTTTCATAACTAGGTTTATCGATAATTCCCCGACTTAACGCGTCATCAATTGGCACTTGTTCACCTGTTTTCGGATCGATAATAATCGACTTTTTAACCATTTGAATCGTAGATTGCACAGCAAGCAAAGGCGCACCGGCGATAGCTAACAAACCGAATTTGGCCGCGTCTGTAAAACTAATTTTCCTACCCGTAGCATCAACATAATCCCCAGTTTTACTATCAATAACATTCCTCTTCAAAGCTTCATTAAAATCTAAATCAGCCCCAGTCGCAGGATCTTTAATTTTGATCTGTTTAGAAGAAATCGTATTGTCTTGAATGGCTTCTATCAAAGTTTTAGAAGTATTTTTTTCGGGGATAATAATCATGGCATTTGATGGTTCATAAATGATGCCATCACTAAGTTGAACAGGATCTAAACTACCCTCCGAAACTTTAACCTCATCATAAACCGGTGGATGTTTATCAATGGCACGTGAAATTTCTACTTTATCAGGCCTACCAGGTTTCTTTGTAACTTGTAACACACGTTGACTGTACTCAACTTCCATACTAGTTTCTTCTAAAATGACCAAATGCTGCGCAATGGCTTCCTTCATTGAAATACGTTTCCCATCTAAGAGATACTGACCTAAATTATCCAAAATCTTTTTATCTAAACTCTTAGTTATCGAAATATGACGTTTGGTTACAGGATCAACAACAACAGCTGATTTAGCGTTAACAAATTCTAAAACAATACACTCCTCAAAGCTAACTAACCTATCAGTACCCGTAATTGTAAACAACCCAGTAACAGGATCAAATAATTTCTTCCTAATAGCTTCAGACAATAGCCAGCCATGGCGAGGAAACTCGTAATGTTGTTTTTCTTCCTTCGGACTAATCTCATCAATCCTCATCACTTTAATAGTAGTTCTCGTAGGTGACAGACTAGCTTTAGGGTACGCGCCCGTAGCAGCAGATGGTTTTAACTTATCTGTATCAGGTGCTAATTTTGTGCAAATTGCTTGCGCAATTGGCATACTCTGATCTGTTTCCGGATCACGGAATGTCTGATTGTCGCTATCGATAAGGCCTTGGCGGAGGGCTTCGGTATAAGTGATAATACTTTGTTCGTATGGTAAACATTGAGTTACTACCGACGCGTACCTACTAACTGAAAGTGCTGTAGTACGACTGTTAACATAAATCGTCAATAAAGAATTTAATAATGCAGCACCTTCAGTCGTGATTAAATTCTCAGCGATAGCTTGGTTCAAAGGCACGATTTGATTTTTACGAATATCGATAAAATTGCCAGTCTTGGGATCAATGTAACCCTTAAAAACGGCTTCAAGCACGGTCAATTCGTTACCATCCTCGAAAACACCGATTTTGCGAGTTAACATTTCGTACACGTCCGGTTTTATTTCGCCAGATTTAACACCGTCGGCAAACGAAATCAATTTTCCACTCTTTAGATTTGTAACTAAACTACCATCATAATTTTTACTGACATAACCTTTAGCGCTAGCTGAATTAAAACTAATAAAACTCTTGGGTTTATTATCCGGTGATTGAAAACCATCGATATCAAATAAAGATTTCTCAACTAACGTCGAAATATATCCGCGTTTGATAGCGTCTGGTATGGGCATAACTTCAGTTGACACGTTATTAACATACGTACCCTCAATTGGTAAAATAATATTACTTGTGATAGCATCGTTTAAAGTAAGTAATTCATCAGTGTTCACATTGTAAACTGATTGAACTGAATTGGAGTCTAAAACACCGCGATCAACCGCATCTAAGATGGCTAACTTTTCAACATGCGCAGGTGACCAAACTTGGTTAGTTGAAACTAACAACCCTAAATTTGCCGCGTCCATTAAAGTCAAAGGTTTGATGATTAATTGGCGTCGTTTGGCTTCAGCAAACGAAATCTTTTCGTGATTAAAAATAAATTTCCCCAACTTCGGGTTGATTATACCTTTTTCTAAAGCTTCCGAAAGCGTAATTTTGTTATCATTTTTCGTATCAACAATTTCCCTAACTTCCCCATCCAAAACCCCGGTTTTGATAGCAGCATCAACTTGATATTTATTACCAGAAAGTCTATCAACGACCCAACCTGTTTTTTCATCAACTAAACCCCGATTTAACGTATCGTACAAAGACACTGGTCCAGCTTCAAGACGACTAGTAATATGCGTTGTCAAATAACCACGTTGGAAAGCTTGTTTTGTTGTAATAACCTCGCCAGAGTTGAGCTTATAGTTGCCCGTTATCAAATCAAAACTTCCATCATCACGTGATGAGGTAGGTAGAAGTGTTACCTTGATGCGTTTTTCGTTGGACTCCAAGGAGCCGTGTTCAGCGTCATAGATCTTCGTTTGTATGGCTTCCAGAAGCGTCATGTTCTGGCCATCGCCCTTAACACCGCAAGGACTATTCAGACGTTCAGCGATAAGCGGTTCGATCATACCGATCTTCTTCGCTTCATCGATCGTCATTTGTGTGCCGTCTGACCGCACGACAACTTTACCGGTTCGCACATCTAATATACGCGCTGCGATCGCTTCGCTAATGCTAATTATTTCTCCTGTGTAAGGATTTTTAATACCCGGTGTATGAATAATCGGATCGGAAATTATGTCTTCCGTTTGTTTGTAAACGCGTTTGAGCGATGGGACGGTTTCAGACGTAATAAGTGTTTTCGACGTGTACTTTTCGCCGTTTCGCACGTTTTCAACACTATCGGTTATATTATTATCGTTCGCAATCGTAGTACCGTTTTCGATTTTCACATATCTGTAAATGGTTTTAATTCGGCACCGTGTTAATAGCGAGGAAAAGTTTAAAATAAAACGACTTACTGCTTGCTGTACTGGGTCGTTGTTGTGAAGGTTGAAGTGTGCTCCGTTCCGGAACTGATGTAATTTTGGTAGGTTTTGATGGATTTTGGCTGCATACTTTCGACGAGGCGCTGGAAGTAACACAAAATCATTTAATACCAATTTAAATAATGGTTTTTCATCTGATAAAATCCTGCTAACAATTGATTATTGATTAACAATTGATAACACGTTTGAGGTTATGATCGTGGTTAGAAAACACTATAACCACAACTAATCACAATTCTGCCTTTTAGAAATAAATAATATTTTACACAAACAACGCTAAAATTGATCATAAAATATTGTGAAATTAGCAGAAGGCGCCACTTGTAAATTTATAATTTAATTCAAATTAAAATTAATTTAATCAAAAAAAAACATTTGTATTGTTTTTCACAATTACTAATTAAAAACTAAATTAATTTACCTTGATTTAAAATTCAAATATTTTTTGATTACCTAATAGTTAATTCAAATGCCAATTTGTAAGTTATTTATGATCAAAACAACGCAACCACCTACATAAATCATAAGCAATGAACCTCGTTCGTAAGTTTCATAATGTCATGACATTCCTCATAAACCAAGGATAAAGCGCGAAGATGGATTCTAAACGCAGAAAATAAATGAGATAACTTTCGACTTGAACATTTGCTAGTTTAGTAAACACTTTACAAAGTCATTGAAACCGATTGATTAACATATTAAGTCGATATGGTGTCACCGGTTTCCAAAAAGTTATCAAAACAATAGTTTCGCACAGGATGACTAATAAGTGACCTAACTTTTGCGGTTAAAAATAAATCCGCCAACAAATTCGCTAGCATTTATTTCACGAGTGTTATTAATTTCGCATACCGGGCATTTTAAGATTCTTATCAATGTAATAATATTAAACTCACAAACTATATCATAAAAGTGTAAACCTTAATAAAGATAACACACTTTCATGTACCTCTAAGTATCTATATCTATGTCATGATTATTTACTTGACGCAAAAATCATATCTACCGTGACAGGTAAAATTTTAAAGATAAAAAACATTGCAAGTTATTATTTGAAAATTATTTACCCATGGTATATTTTTCAACTCAGTGGTAAAACTATAGTTGTGCAGGTTATTATCCTTAAAATTATCCATGGTAAGGCAGCGTTAATCAGACCGTATTATCACAGCAATGTCACAATTGTCGCACGGATCAATTGGGGATTATCATCCATAAAAAAATCACCGCACAAGTATTTTTCGAGCGCACATATTGCCGACCACGCACGCCTTGAGAAGTTCGATCCGCGTCGCTATTTGCTTACGCGCTCACCGGCATCGTCGACGTACTAAACTCCAAAACTAACAGGAGTCTAGTATTCCCCCAACCTGCTTCCAACTGCGCCGCCGCCGACGACAACATCGATGTAGACACGACGCGGTGAAGTATGAGTTAAAATAAATGCATGTTCGATTCGCGTTTATTAATATTTGACTATTCAAACATCTATAAGTTGTAAGTTCACACACCATTAACCACTAAATGTTCTGAATTTTTAGCACATTACAACTATAGATACATTTAGAGTAATCTTTAGCATAAGTTACATAACCTATCTTAACCCAACACACATTAACCTAATTTTGAACCTAACATTACCTAAAAACAACACGTATAAACAAAATTACGACTGATATAAAGTCGAAAAACGTTTGTAATCGTTTTGTAATCCGTTAAAAGTCGCACAAACGTGTATAAATTAAATTATTGCACACGTGAAGGTCAAACAAGTGAAAGTCATGTTTTGGCAACAAACCAATCTTTCTTCGCATAATTAATTTTTCAAAAACAACTAAAATTCTAAGAATTTATTTATTATATTCAATACTATTAACCAAATTCAAATTCTGTCCAAATAGTTTCTTGTAACGCAAATACCGGAACACATGAACCTTGACACAATAATTGTACACGTTTTATTTGATATAAAACCATAATTCCAAGAAACTAAATGTCCCTAAACCATAAACAATAAAAACTAATATTATGCAAATTAACCACGTACCCAGCAATTACACTGAATGATCTAGAACCGCCATAAATAAACTGAATATTAAAACCAATAATTAAATCAGTGAAGTCATCAACTGTATTGAAATCACAGCGTTAAATCAACAACTTGATAAAACGCTACTTGTCATATGTTAAACCATAAAAAAGTATGTAAATTTTATCTGCCAACACTCACACATTGTAAGCATGTGCAAAGTACTCTAAAAATAGAACTGATCTTATATGAGCTTGCGCTGACTGGACTCAAGTTGAAGAACATTTATAGTAACCTCGTAATAAAATAACAACAAAACCATTCATTCATTTTTATTAAATATGCGACCGACTTTTGACTCGACATTAAATGCCACCCGACAAAACCTAATTCCAACTTGTTACTGCGAATGAGGTGATGTCATAACTTAACCCACGGTCAGGACTTGG